>VXAW01011046.1:0-45187 GCA_013399735.1 Tyrannus savana
GTTATGACTGAGAGTGTGATCCAGATACTAGAACTCCAACAAGCTTGGTGTCATGACAACTTCCCTGGGGATCCTGTTGCACTGACTGATCACCCTTTCAGTGAAGAGCATTTTCCTAATGGCCAGGCTGAACTTCCCCTGATGCAACTTCATTCCATTTCCTCTTGTCCTGTCTTTGGTCACCACGGAGAGGAGATCAGCACTACTCCCCTCCACTTGCCCACCTTGAGAAAATTACAGACTGCAATTAGGTTGCCCCTCAGCCCTTTCTTCCCCAGATTAAACAAGCCAAATGATGTCAGTCACTCCTTGTAAGTCTTGCCCTCGAGATCTTTCACCATCTTTGTTGCCTTCCTCTGGACACACTCAAGTAGTTTAATGTTTTCCTTATACTGAAGAACCAAAAACTGCACAGTGCTCAAAGTGGGACTGCACCAGAGCAGTGTAGAGTGGGAAGGAAGTGGAGGAAGGTCACACCCTAACTATGGTTCATGGATCAAAGAAGAAGAATCTGTTACAGATCATTCCTTCTTTATATAAAAAAATAATCCAGACTGGATTAGATTTTACATTCTGATCTATTGTGTTATCTCAGTCAGATGAAATAGAACAGCTAGTTACCCGCTTTTGGTATCCATCTCCACTATGAACCAAAGTTACACAATGCAACTGTACGTTTGCCATAGACAATGATGAAGGAATAGCATGAGAGATCTAGAATATATTTCCATACTTCTTTCTCAGAATGAATAGGTTGTGCAACATCTGCAATTTCATATCTGAGATATTACCATGTGAGGAATCTAGTTTAAGTATCTTCTCAGGGACAGTGGGTAGGAGCATCAATGCTGAAGTTAGGTTTCATAAAGTCATACATGATGCACATCTCTAGATGTCTGTGGAGAGAATTTTTTCCTTGGTTACAAAACAATTACCTTATTGATGTGTTTCACTCGGAAAAGACACTTAAATTCATCAGCAGTGATGACATGGGCCAAATAAATGGCAATGTTGTAATTTAAAATTATTTATTTTCGTGAATCCTGTGAATTGCTGTGATTTTTTTTTTTACTATGATCTGCTGACAAGAGGAAACATTCTGATTTTGTTACATTGCTATCAGACTGAGGTTAGAGTAGCCTTCAGAGAACAAGACTGATTACCCCATTGCATCTCTCAATTTCCTTGGATTCTGTATACAAGTTAAACTAAGCATAATACATATCACCCCATTATAATCTAATAACTCCTTATACTGGCTATTATATTTCCTAAACATAGGTGTGTCTCAGTTTATCTGTGACATTCAAGCTCATTTTACAACTGTTGATGTCTAGAGGGTACAATGTTACAACATGGTATCTGAGGTATGATTCTGCTATCTAAAAAGAGAAAAATTATAAAATATTTTTCTTTTGATTCAGATTTGCAGATGCTTAGTGTTTTAAAAGCAAGATAGATGTTGAAATTTTGCTTGAAGTTCTTTAGGGTAACTGGACAATGTTATGCAGTGTGCATTCATAACAGAACTATGAGGACTGTGTATTTCTGTATTTCTGTATGCACTTTCTGCAAACTACTGACCAAAATGTGTAAATGTTTCCTGCTGTAAACTTCTACCTCATAACAAGTCCTGACTTATGAATGGTGATCATGAGTATTAAAGTCAAAATATGAAGGAAATCATCTACTTGTATCTTTTACCTAGAGCACACAAAACTTTTAAAAGTGGTAACCTGAAGGCTTTTTTAACTTTCTGGACTCTGGTTTGTTTCTGACATTTATGTCCAGTACATGTTCCTCATTATGTGTTCATTGACTTTTGACCTTCAATAACATGTCTCCAACCAAACAAATTTTTCCAACCCTTTTGATACATGATACCACAGCAGTAAGACTAAGAAAATAAAATATCCATTTGGGGGTTTTTGCTTGCAACAGAGTTTTTAGCTTCTAATGCAGATATAAAATGCAAAAACCCAATTGTCAATGATAAATGGTGCCTTATAAATTTTGCTACTACCCTAAAGTAAAAAAGAAAAACAATACATCACTGCTGCATTTTTTCTGTGGGACATGGACATTAGGGATTAAATTGCTTGTACTAGACAAAAGTATACAGGCTGTGAACAGATTCAGTCAGGGAAGAAAATTGACACAGAGAGCAGCTGCAACAGAAGTAATAAAAGAAAAGCTGAGCAAGGAAAAGATACTTGGAAACACTCTGTTTTTTAATTAATAAGAGAATCAATCCCTTACACTGTAATTCTATAGAATATCAACTTTAGAAAAGATATTTGAACTCTTGGGTGTGAGTCATTAATACAAAAATATTTTTTTCTCTTTTAATACAATGTGAAATGGCAATATCAGTATTTTTATTCTAATATTGGACATTCTCTACTGGCAGCCAGCAGAGAAACATGTCCATGGTTTCTAAAGGCTCAGATGTAGCTCATGTCATTGCCCATGATGAGTGGTCATGTTTGAGGGTCCATCAAACCAGCTTTATTACCAGAGCTCCAGGTGATCTGAGCAGGAATTCCAGACAGCTGGAACTAAGAAAAGGAATGTTATTACCTGAGCAAACTGCTACCATAAAGAACCAGACAAAGTATACAAGTCAACAAGAATAAATGCTCTTACACATTTTCCCTGGTTTTCTTTGCAAAATCACAGAATCACAGACTGGTTGAGATTGGAAGGGACCTCTAGAGGTACCCAAGTCCACCTCCCCTGCTCAAGCAGGGACACATGGAGTCAGATGCCCATGACCATGCTCAGACAGCTTTTGAATACCTCCAAGGATGGAAACTGCATAACCTCTCTGATCAACCTGTACCACTGCTCAGTCATCTTCACAGTGAAAAGAGTGTTTCCCAGTGTTCTGAGAGAACCCTTTGGGTTTCTGTTTCTGCTTGTTGCTTTTGGCCCTGTTACTGGGTACCACTGAAAACAGCCTGTCTTTTATGCTCCTTTCCTCCAGATATTTATAGATATTGATGAGATTCCCGTGAGTTTTCCCTGCTCCAGACTGAACAGCCTTTCCTCACAGGTGAGATGCTCTGGTCCCTTANTGTGAGTTTTCCCTGCTTCAGACTGAACAGTCTCAGCTGTCTCAGCCTTTCCTCTCAGGTGAGATGCTCTGGTCCCTTAATAGTCTGACCTTTCACTGGACTAAGTCCAGTGAGACCATGACTCTCTTGTACTGGGGAGCCAGAACTGCATGCACAGTTCTCCAGGTATGACTTCACTGGTGCTGAGTAGAAAGAAAATACTCTTTAATAAATAATATAATAATTTTAAGGTACACTTTGCAGGACCAAAAATTTCAGCTGACAGCATGAAATGGATATAACTGTTGTAGTGGGTTAACCCTGACCAGATACCAAAGCCACTCTCTCACTCTTCTCTGCATCTGGACAGAGGAGACAAAAAATGACATAGGGTTCATGAGTTGAAATAAGGATCAGGAAAGATCACTTACTATTCACTGTCATGGGCAAAACAGACTATAATTGGGGATATTAATTGATTTATTACTAACAGAATCAGACCAGGATAATGAGAAGCAAAATAATCCTTAAAAACACTTTGACCCCACCCCTCCCTCCTTCCCAAGTTCTACCCTGGACACGGGGAATGGGGGTTATGGTCAATTGTTGTTTCTGCCACTGCTCAGGGAGAGGAGTCCCTACCCTGCTCCCATGGGGTCCCTCCCATGGGAAATAGTCCTTCACAAATTTTTCCAAAATGAGTCCTTCCCACAGGCAATAGTTCTTCACAAACTACTGCAATATTGGTCACTCTTCTGGGGGTTGCAGTCCTTCAGGCACAGGCTGCTCCCGTGTGGGTCCCCTCCATGGGCTGCAGATGGATCTCTGCACCCCTGTGGTCCTCCACGGACAGCAGGAGGACAGCCTGCCTCACCATGGTTTTCACCACGGGCTGCAGAGGAACATCTTGTTCTTTTTTTTCTTCTGCTATTTCAGCAGTGTACAATCATAGGAGACTGTCACCTTACATTTGATTATGGTACTCTTATTATACTTGATCTTAAAGCAATATATTTGTTCATTTGAATAATTTAGATGCAACCTTATAGCACCATCCACCTTCACCTGGAAGATATAGCAATAGTGAAAAAAGGCATAGGTTTAATGAAATCATTGTTTCTGTTCCCTATGTAAGGGCAAAACTGACTAGAAGTGTTCATTTGTTAGCAATGTAGGGACAGCAGGTTATTGTTGTTATTGTTGTTATTACCAGGAGAGTAATTGAATAGGGTCTTCAGTACAATAGTCATTCTTGGATTATTTTTCTACATATTCCCAGATCCTGTTATATTTTTTGATGCTACTTAAACTCTCTTCTACTATTTTTTATTTTAATTTCAAAATTTAAACCTCTAAGAGACTTGCATCAGTTACAATATATGTTTATTGGACATCAGAGCTTTGGTGCTCTTTTTATTTTCAATAAAATGTTTGCATCAATAGCTCTGCATGTCTCTTCAATAACAGATTTTGTTTTAATTTTAATACAACTTAAAGTCTTGCTGGAGTGTATAGTTCATAGAAAATGCAAACTTTTGATCTGAATATACTTGACAAAATCAGTAGCAGGATCCTGCAAGACACAGCATTCCTTCAAATCATTTCCTTTGCTGAGCATGGGTTCCATGGCTTTAATAGTGCCATACAACTAGCAAGAGAGATTTTTGAAATTGTTTGTGCATCAGGAGAAACTACAGACCTTGATAGATAAATAAATTCCATATCGTTGTTTTCCTTGATGTGTTCAGTTCACAGATGCTCATCTCAAACAGAAAACTGGCATCATGATTAAAGCACAATGATGCCCTTTTATTTGGCTATGGGTAGAAATACAAGTGAGTGATATCACACATAGATGTAAGTATTGCAGGAATAAATTATGTGAGAATTCTTTAGAAGGCTGTTTTTCCATGTGTACTGGGTATTTTCAAAGAAATATGCGTTAGAAACATTTGTTGATGGTCTCAGTCTGTTGCCATTGTTGCCTCAGTAAAACTCTCACTGATTGACAAGCAATTGCAGTAAAGCAACACTTTTGAAAGTCACAGCTATAGCTACATACAATTGCTAATACTTTGTTGACAGTGAACTTCAAAGAAAAACAAAGAAACTTGTTTTATCAGAGCAAATTAAGGGAGTAACTTTTATTTTCTCTTCCAAAGCCTTCAGCATTGGTCCCTCAGAACCCAGTCCTTCTGCAAGAGAGCAGAATTATTGAGACAGAGACTGTCAAGTGACAAGTTTTGTGGGAGAAGCTAGAGTAGAGCCTTGAGCATCTATTAAGGTGTTCTGAGATATTTTAATTTAGAGCAAGTGTAATTTTTACAGAATTTAATTTTTGGCCACGGTACATACATATATTTTCCATAAGACAGAACACCTTCTAGACATCAAAGCAAAGTATGCAAACAACAAAGAACGTACAAGAAAATCAGCTTTATAAATTAACACAGATTTTAAAATATCTCTTAGAAACTCACGTTTATGGATAAATACCAGTGGAAGAGATTGTTCCTCACTGCAAGGTAAACAGAAAATTAGGTTAAAAACACATAAATGTATTATGATGTACCTATGTTTACCTGAATGTGAGTCAATAACCATGTATTCATCTCAGGTATGGGTCTGTTGCAATATGTTTGTGATATTTTGCAGAAACCACATATCAGTTTTGCCAGCAATATACCTACTTTGCTGACTACCTAACTTCTGTAGTCCTTCCCTTGATAAGTAAGATATGGCAACTGCTGCACAGAAACACAAACATCACCAGCTTGTGAAACTGGATCTTACACTGCATAGCTCATCTAATCTTCAACTAAGGCTCAGATACTCACAGAAGTTCAGGCACATAAGGTAGGAGTGAGCCTACCTGAATCTGGTGTCCCACCGTGTCTGAGTTTCATAGAATCATGTAGTCACAGTATAGCTTGGGTTGGAAGGGACCTTAAAGACAATCCTGGAAGAGTATCCCTGTTCCTCTTGTGTGTATCATTAGGATCACCCCTCTGATGAACCAGTTCTCCCAGGGTACTCTGTAGAGAAGCTCATGGGCCCAGACCTTCTAAGTTTTCTCTAACTGACTGGCTCATAAGGTATTTACTCAATCAATGTATTTAAACATGAAAGCTATCAATGACACTTCTATTCTGACTTCCTTCCAGCTTTTTTTTTGAATCCTATCATATCCATGGGGGTTCCAAATATGAAAATGAAATCTCAAGATTAACAAGAGAACTTGTTAATAATTTCATTTTGTCTGGGGCTGACACTTATTCCGTTAGATAGTCCAGGAGAAACTATTTGTCATATAATCCATGAATAAAAGACTCCTTTTACAAGTCACTAATATTTGTGCCTTTTTGTCTCAGGCACTAGAAGTAAGATTTACTTGGGATATCAGAATGCCAGTGAATTAGAATGGAAAAAAGACTGCTGTGCTGTTTCCATACTGTATCTGGTCACTTCTTGTTTAAGAAGATATAGAAATATCACATGTGACAATCTGACTGCTCTGGCAGACACTTGCTAAAACTACTCAAACTCTGAGAGAGCATGAAAACTCTCAAAGTATTGTTTGTGTTAAGTCTTACACTTGAAAGTACTTAAAATATAGTTCATCTTTACAACCAGTTTTGTAACTGGCAACTTCGAAAAGTGTTTGAAAATCAGTATATTTATTAAGATCAGACCCTTTTGAATCTCTCCTTTTCTGCTGTTTCAGTCAAGGTTTAAATGGCCCATATTCACTGCCCATATTACATTTTGAGATACAGCATAGGGAACTTTTACATCTTGCTGTTGGTTTTTCACTAATACACAAAGCACTAAAGCTCTTGGCCTTCCTCCTGATATTATTTAGCTTATATAGTGGTCTTGCATTCACCTAGATGATCTTTTCAGATCTCCTCCTTCCATTAGAGTGAATGGAGTAATCTTTTCTACAATTATTTTTTTTTTTTTTTAGGAAAAGGGGCCTATTCTCAGTGGATAATAAATGATGTAAACGTCTCATTCCTACCACAGTACATAGCACCCTCTTTTAAGACAAGCAAAAAATAATAACTCAGGAAAAATAATTAGAAATTAAATTGCTTCTGAGGATTTCTGTTTCCATGAAAACATCTCTCACCCTTTGTTTTCTACTGGACATATCTAATCTAATCATCAGCTGTCAGTAATTGAATATCCTTGAGTTTGAACTGTTACAGAGCCAATGATATATGTCTTTTCCTGTTATATTTGACTTCAGAAAGACATGTCTTATATGTAATTGCTCTAGGTGGTTCAGCATTCAAACTCACTTTGCCCACCATCTATATATATGCATACAAACACACACTATACCACAGCAAAATCAGTGACAGCAGAACATACTGTAGTATTTGCTATTCCATTTAGACATTCCAGTCACATCTTTTGGATAATTCATTGTGGTGGGTTGACCCGGTCTGGATAAAAGATGTCCACCTAACCCACTTAATCACTCCTCTCCTAAGCTGGACAGGGGAGAGAAAACAAAACAAAAGTCTCACGGGTTAAGATAAGGACAGGGACTGTTTTGTCATCACGGGCAAAACAGACCTGACTTGGGAAAAAAATTAATTTAATTTATTAACAATCAAATCAGAATGAGAATTACCAATCAAATCAGTGTGATGAGAAACAACAATCCTTGTGAGGCTATTTTTACTAGTTAGTTGCAGGCAGAGATGCATTCAACATATTGGTAGGTTCGAGGTGCTTGTCTCTCTAAACATTTTGTTTAATCCAGAAGCACAAATTAAGTGTACTGGATTTCTCACTGACACAATTAAAAGTTAGAGGGATGAGAAGATGTTCTTCATGGGATCTATTCCTTAGTGCAAATTAAAATTCATCATGACATTTAATTGACCTAATGCCCTTAGCCACAGATTTAATATACCTCCACATGAAAACTTTGTGTGCCAAAGTTCATGCTATTACAGCTCCTACATTAAAAGGACGAAAATTAACGTGGTGATAAAGACAACCCAGAACTGCAGATTGAAGCATTTCAGTGATACCATGACAGTATGGGTGCAATATTTGTCTGACAGTATAGCAGAGAGCTGTCCTTCTGCATGGTACATGTGGCTAGCTAGCAAAATAGAGACACGATGCTAAGAGGGGAGGAAGAAACTAGCCAGATAAACGGATAAAGCTGGCTGTGGAAGAAGAACTCTGTGATACAAGAAAACTTTAGTTCACCCAGTTAGTCTAATCACTGTACTGTAATGACTAGCAGTCTGGATCTCCTGCTTCCACACACTAACTCTTTATGTTTAAATTCTTTAAGCTGCAGCAGAGAGAATTGCAGATAGCAAGCTTGCCAGATAATTTAAAGACAGCCAAATAATAAATTGCTTAAAAGAGTCTTTCTGAATCTACTTATTGACAGGCATGGCCTTTTAGGCATCTAAGGACAAGCCAAACAAGTCATAGCCTCACTCACGAGCTGCTGCTGCTGCTTACACACTTAGCAGTGAGTTAAATAGATCTCTATCTTCTTCAGTCTGGGACTTGCCACAGATGTTCCATCTACACCTTGTGTTATAAACCTGTCCTTTATGGGATACTTCCCCTGCAGAGGTAGGGGATTTTCTGTTTTGTCCATGGTTTTTTCATGCATTTTTACTTTAACACCAACACAGTAGACTTATTCTGCTTATTTTCACTGCCTGTTTAACTTTGTAGTGTTACTTTTACTAGCTTGTGCTAACAGTCTTTAAATCACTGCCATTTTCTATTAAAGCAGAAGATTTCTGTGATGCCAGGCAAGAGCCTGAATCAAGTTATCACCTGATATGCCTTTCATTATTCCAGTGAAATTCTTTTGGCCACTCCACTCGCATGCTGAATCTGATATAAATGTGCAACCATAGGCACAAAGTTAAAATTTTATTAATGACTCAACAAATGGAAAATAGCAGAATACTAATAGAGGACTTACTTAGAGTTAAATATATTTATATTATGAGCTTAAGTGAGTTCTTCTATGCATTTATTTTGACTCCTTTCCCTCTATGAATTTATTTGTCCAATAAATACATGCACAATGTAACAGTTTATGCAATACCTGAAATAAGAAATATGATCTTTAGATATATTTGCATTGAATGAAATGTGTATGCTGTATACAGGCACAGATAGAAAGGACAAAAAAAATTTTGGGCATTATGTGTTGAAGTCAGGAAGCTTTACTTGTGCAAGTGTGCAAAGTGACCACTAAGTAAGTCCGGCCAACAAGTAGTAAATTTTGGCCAAAGTTTGTTACAGGAGGTTCCCTGAAAATTAAAGTCTGAAAATATCTTTTTGGCCAGCCAAGTTAAATTTAAAGTAGGCACTTTATATGTTTTTGAAAGATGTGATTCCACAAGTTTTTTTTGCTAAGTTGAGGATTTAGGATGTTATTTATAAGTATGTTTAATCACACTGCAATATATGCCTTAAGGATTTGGAGCAAAATACTAGAGTTTTTATTACTTGATTTAGTTTTGTGTCTGTAGCACAACATAAGATGAGTTGTTTGAAGAGTTGTTTGAAACTTTGTTGCAGTAAGAAAAAAAAGGTAAATTTTAGAGAAAGGAATTTGGCATAGTTTCAGGGAACTGTAGCGAAACTGTGGTGATGAACAGAATTTGAGAAGGAGATGCCTCAACTCTACCTTTAGTTATGACTGTGATCATTCTTTGCACAGAAACGTTCAATAGTGTCAGAATTTTTCAGCATTTCCTTCTAACTATCAGGGGTACATTCCTTTTCTATAATTTTCCAGAGTGTGTATTTCATTCCCAGGTGTGTGTACTTTAGTATTGAAAGTCAAGAGATGAATTTGCTTTTAAGGTTTCCCTTTCATCCACAGAGGCAAGGGAGACTATCAGATCTACCCCTTTGAATCCAAAATCTTGCACATAATAGAAGTAGCATATGAGAGTAACTAGCTGAAACCCATTCACTGCTTTACTAGGCAAAAGGAATTACAGTAAGTCAAGTGTTGGTACCTGTGTTGAAGACAGGTATTTATCAGCTGGAAGACCATACTGAAGACATTGACATTCCATATCAAGTGGAAGACAGACTGACTGAAGTAATTATTAATCACTGAGATTGTCAGCTGATTATGAATGAATCTGCAAAATACTTCTTACAGGAAGGCTCTGTTTACTTGGTAGAACAGATGCTTTGTACCAAAGCAATCAGCTCAGTGTTTACTAAGCATTCGCTCTTCAGTGGTGACAGCTTTAATTTATAATAACGCAAAACATCTTTTCTTGTACTATGGAAGCATCAATTACAAATGCATGCTGTGTTCCTCCATCTCACCTAAAACTGTAATTTATAGTACTAACTTCTGAACAAATAAAATAACTGTGTTTTAAGAAAAAAGAAAAAAACACACTGAATTGAGTTTTAATTTTAACTAGGCAATAACTTTTCATGTATTTATTCAAAAGATCGTAGTATGTATAATGGAAATTTAATATAATATCACTAACTATTTTGATGCTTCTGCTTAAGACTGGACTATAATAGAAGACAAATACAGGAATGGAGTGACTTATGTATAACAAAAGTGACACATGATGGAGGGCCTAAATAAATTATGTAGGACAGAGTCTGACCTTGATGTGTTTTTGACCATCATCACCTGAATCAGCATTTGCTCAGCAATCTCCAGTTGTGTAATGCCTTTTAATTCTGGCTGAATCTTTCAAATATCTCGTGTATATTGAAGAGTTAACTGAGAAAGCTTAATCAGTGCAAAGATTTATTACAGTAATGAAATAGGTTATCAAATGACATCCTAATTGTCAGACGTATTCACCTACCCAAGCACCATATAAAAGTTTTGTTCATTCCCACAATTGTTCATTTTTTTCCAATTCATGCTGTCTTAGCCACAGTAATGACTCATTTGGAAGAGCTCTGAGACAAACATTATTTAAATCACTTAATCCGTTTACTAAGTTGCTGAAAAATCAACAAGAGCATTGTTTAATATATAATTTTTTTTAGTAGCATGAGTTGAGTTAGGGAACTTTTATAGAAGCCTGAATACATAAGGACATGAGAAATACTACAGAAGAAGGAGCAAAAACAATAAGGAATGTGGTCTGTGTGAATAATTATTTTTCAGTTGGTAGAAAGAAAAATCTAATCAGATAAGCTTTTTTTTTTCTTTCTTAAAATAAAAACTAACGGAAAAAATCTCTAAAAATTAAAAACCGGAATATGCCTTCAAGTGATTCTAAGACCAAACAGTTTATTTCACTTTAAGTAAGTTTGACAAAGCAAAGAAATGGAATTGAAGAGATAAATTTGGCAAACCACTCCAAAACCAGACATGAGAAGAGCCCCTCACTTTTTACTCAGTGGCACTCACTTACAGAATGCAGAGCTCAAATTTATTTATCTCCTCTACTTCAGGGAATATAACTTTCCAATCAGTGTTCCTCAGCTGCTTAAGAACTTGCTGAGCCGTGTAGACTATTTTCCATCTTTTAGTTTCAGGCTGGTCAATTTGGTCTAAAATATTTACAAGTTATTTTGATCTGTGGCTGGAAGCTAAGTGTTCTCACTTGCTATCTCTTTGCTTAAATCCCCCAAGTACCATCCCTGACAGCTCTTCTGATTCTCTTTCTTTCTAACTGAATTAAACTTCAAATTATTGCATGCAAGGTGGAACAGTTCAAGAATAAAAAATAAATTGGCCATGGCTTCATGACTCAGTCACTAGTATGTGAGAATTTAGTTCAAATGTCTCAGCTCTAAACACAGAAGAGCTTAGGCTTGAGGGCAGTCAATTTTTATGAGAACCTTAGGAAATATTCAAAGGAGGAGAAACTCAGTCAGCCTCTCCTGTTGGGTGCATTATGAAATGAAAGAGGCAGGTTCATATATCTTTTGGCAGAAGATAAATGTGAAGCGAAATTTCTCATACGTATTCAAATGATTCAACAGAGTGAGTGGGAAAGTCCTACACACTCCATGTTGATCATAGAAAAGCAATCTTGAAAAAAGAAAACTATAAAAATATTGACCAAGCAAACAGATTAAGGAGGCCAGACCAAACAACTCACATTTTTCAAGGAATAACTTGTTTGTGATAGAGACTGGAAATAATTTATCTTCTTCCAGTCCATATTTTTCCAGTATTTAGCATGCCTCTCTTGTTTTAAATTTTTCATCTCAAGATCAGTATTTTATTTATCTAAACATCTGAGAAATTACCATTTACACTCAAATGAGTATTTTGAAAATAAGATGACATCTTTTGAGATAGCCAGTCCCAACCAAGTGATATAGAGCAAAGGGGAACCTTCAACAAATGTCAGGAGATTTTTGAGTGAGATTGTGTTCATTTCAGGGTGAGAAAATTAATGAAAATAACTACATTTTAAAGGGATTTTGTGATCAATATTTGTTAAGTGTCCTATAGTATGATAACTTCAATACTTGTCTGTAATATAAACATACACAGATTCTTTCAAGATACAATTTATTTAAATCGCTTGGTCTGTTCAGCCTGGAGGAGACTGAAGGGAGACCCCACTGCAGTTACAACTTCCTCGTGAGGGGAAGAGGAGAGGCAGGCACTGATCTCTTCTCTGTGGTGACCAGTGACAGAATTGAAGGGAATGTTCTGAAGTTGTGTCAGGGGAGGTTTAGGTTGGATATTAGAAAAGATTCTTCAGCAGGGGGTGGTTGGGCACTGGAACAGGCTCCCCAGGGAAGTGGTCACAGCACCAAGCCTGACAGAGTTCAAGAAGCACTTGGATGATGCTCTCAGGTACATGGTGAGATTCTTGCGGCTTTCCTGTGCAAGGCTAGGAGTTGGAATCCATTACCTTTGTGGGTCCTTTCCAACTCATCATATTCTGTGATTGTTGCAGTAGGCTCTCAGTGTATGAGAGAAGACAGAGGTTTTTAATGTTAAGTGAACATGTTTCCAAAATGGCTTTTGTAACTTTTGCTAAACTCACCTTCTTCTTCCCAGGATTCTTAGTCTTATCTCTGCCTTTGGAATGTCCTGAGAGATACCTGAAAGTTTCCCTATTGGTTGCTAACCCCATTCTTACCATTGGTTGGTTTATAAACCTCCTGGACTCCTAATGGTCACTTTGTAATCCCCCCAAGAGCTATTTAAGTCACTACCCACAACAATAAACTCTCGCTGCCTGTCTGCTTGCTGCTGCTGTCCTGTGGTCTCTGCGGGGGCCATGGAGACCTCACGGTGGGGGAGAGGGGGAGGGCACGGTCCCCTCCAGGTAAAGGGAAAAAGCCTAACGCCTGGAGTCCCTTCCCTGTCCAACCTTCCATGTTCGCAAAATGTGACATTCTGTGATTTAATTAAAAATATGCTTCTAGAGATAAAAGCTCAANGTCTCAGGTACATGGCGAGATTCTTACGGCTTTCCTGTGCAAGGTTAGGAGTTGGAATCCATGATCTTTGTGGGTCCTTTCCAGCTCATCATATTCTGTGATTGTTGCAGTAGGCTCTCAGTGTATGAGAGAAGACAGAGGTTTTTAACGTTAAGTGTTCCATGTTCGCAAAATGTGATATTCTGTGATTTAATTATTAAAATGCTTCTAGAGATAAAAGCTCAATAAATCAAGGGGGAAAAAAGACATATGCCAGCGAAGTGATAAAGGGAGAATATAAACTCTCAAAAATACATAATTAAAGAGGTTTCACTCAGGAGGGGGAAAAAAAAGCACATCTTTTGTGTTTGTATGCATTATCATTAATGCTGGGTAACACTATACTTTTTACAGAACTCTTCCATGAAAACTGATATCAGTGTCTATTTATCTATTTATCTGAACCTGTACCACTAGACCTTATTCCCTACAGACTTGCCCCAGAATAATAATTGCCTTAAATTTCCGGAAACCTGCAATAGCAGCCTGATTCCTATTCTGGGCCCCATTGTTTATTTCTATCTATTCTTGCAGGGAATCAATATTTAATTTTCAATTTATTAAATTCATCCAGAAGACTGCAGAAAAACCCAAACACTCCTGCCACAAATTAAAAACAAGAACTGGAAAATGTTTTATCAAAAATTTTATTCCCATTAAAAAAAAAAAAAATTATGTATACTTCCTGTAACAGGACACTAGTAAATTGCAATGTTTTCAGGTTGTAGAAGGTAGACTATTATTGCAAGATTATTTCACACTGGATTCTTAGTTTGAATTTTTTTTCCCAAAGTGTTCACAACTGTCTTGTTATCTAAAACATACTAAGGAGACATATTTTATAAATGTGTCCAGACAGAAGTATAAATACAGTGCAGATGAAAGATGGATTTTTCTCTCTGAGAAAATTTTTTTAGGATTTATATGAAATAAGCATGACAAAGGCCATTTCCACATGCAGATATATATCTATATTAACACAATTCTGTATTTTTGCTTTTGCTTTCCTTGAGCACCTATACCTGAAAACAAAAATATTAGATTCAGTGAAAGGTCTATAAGTCTAAACCACAGTTTTCTTACTTAAAACCAAGACACCTCTTATTATTTACAGTATGATTCTATAGTATAAAATAATGACAGTTTCAGGAAATGATAAGTGTAGCAGTCAGGGCTTGTTTCTCTCTCACGTTAAAAGTAGGGTGACCAGAACATCTCTTTCATGGTGGTACATTCGTTCATACATGCCTTTGAATAATCGAGTGATTTTTCCCTTGAATTAACTATGTTAATTCCCTCTAATAGTGTCTCCATGTCTACAGCAAGTTGTTCTGATTTTCCGAAAATTTAGTATAGAAAGATAGGCTGGTTCTAAGTTGAAATGTCATTTTGGCATACACAGCTTAAAAGACCCTGTTTGAAGAAATTACATTACAGGAAAGCAAACCCTCTAGGCCAGTGATAAACCAGAAAACTGTTGTGTCTCTATGTACTTAATATAGCACATCCTTCACAATGTGATGGGATACTGTAAACATAGGTATTTGGTTTTGTTTGTAGGTAGGTTTCTTGGAGAATGTGGAGCTCAGCTCATCGGATCTCTAACACCAGTGAAATGGCTTGCTTTTAGCTGGGGATTTAGGGCTGAAATTACTTGGGTCCTTTGGGAAACAAACAAAAAAAAAACACAATAAAAAAAGTTAAATGACAGTGTGTCTATTCCCTAGGCTTTCAACAAACATCCCTGAGAAACTCTCTGTTGTCAAATAAAGGGTTTGAACACAGTAAGTTTACCTTTTTTTATTTGTAACTTTAGCTTTCACTGCTGGAACTGTTACTTTCTCTCCCTTCCAAGGCAACCACAAGGGCAGATTAATTATTCTAGCTCCGGGCTTCAGATTTTTAGCATTCAGTAGTGCAGCATAATTAATGCAGGTGGTATTTATACATCGTTAGATTTTATAAAGGTTTTACCTTTCTCCTGAAGCTACCATCTAGCTTATTTGCATGAATGATATCCCTTGCTACCCCTGCTTTAATTCTGGGTAACCTTACTCTGTTTAGCCTTGTAAAACCATTCTCTGCAGAGCACTTACCATCATTTATTAACACACACTTTCAGTCTTTCTCTCCCACTCAGAGTTTAACTTTTAGATCTCATACAGGGCTGATGGTCTCCTTCCACTTTCCTTCTTTGTATTTTCATACTCCACCCCTCCAAATATTTTCCAGTGAAACTCTGAGTCACAGAGAGACCTTAAGTGATCCCCTGGTCCATATCCTTCCCTCCAGTTAAAAAACTGAACTGTCAGAGTCAGAATGGGTAAGGCTGCAAACATATAGGACAGAAAAAAGGATATTTCACAAAAGATAGTATGAGCTGAAGAAAGCTCACATAGTATGCTACAAGGGCATTTTCTGTACTTAACAGGGTCTGTAGAAACAAAGTGATTATTTTCTCCTATTGCTAAAATTTGTTCCAGTTATCTTGAGTGTTTGTGCGATGTATCTAAATATGCCAAAATTCCTCACAGGGACTGGATATACTGATGAAGAACACTCTTTGTTAAAAAGAGCAATAAAATGGTTTGTGTCCCAGAAGATGCATAAAAGGAACAGCTCCTTTCCCATGTTGTTTGGCCTTCTGGCGGTCAGGATATTATCCCAGTACACCACAACAATGCTGTCACCCCTCTTAAGACATGGTTCTTTTTCTGTGTTCTACCAAAGATAAGCTGAAGACCTTAACCATCAAGGCCCTTTGCAGGTATCTCCACCTTACCAGTGAAGCCTTCACTGATTGCTGAAATGTCAGATCTCATTTCCAGTCAGTCTGAGAAGTCAGCTTCACTCTAACATTTGTTTAAAAAAAAGTAAAACCAAACAACAAACTGTTTTTTTTAATCCAAACTCATATCTCAGATTTACTTCAGCAGAGCTGTTTATGATCCTTTATTGTCAAAGTGACTGCAAGGTAGACAATTTTTAAATTACTACTCTTGCCTTTGAGAACAAAGTATCATGAGTTATTTTTTTGACTCCTCTTTCTTATTTCTTGGGTCATCTCTTGCCTTGACCTTATATATACTTAGAAAACTCTTGAAGGCACAGACTGTACCTTTTTGTTCTACAATGCCTAGGCATAACAAAAAGTAACGATCCATGACTGCTTCTGGTTTAGCAAGCTCTCAGGGAATCTAGATAAGACTCTACCTATAGATCCATCTGTCTATTTATATCTATCTAGGTATCTGTCTAAATGCATCTGTTATATATTAATATATTAATATTAATCAAGGTGGTAGGGCTTTCAAATTCCACAGGAAATCTGAATCTGAGCTGAGGTCATTTAACCAGTAAATCAGGATTAATATTGAAGAAAAATGCAAATTAGTCAGTTTCTTAATATCTCAAGTAGAGCAATGAAAATACAAGTTAAAAAGAAAGATGAAAGCCACACCTTGATTTATTTGATACCTCTGTATTCATGCAACAATTACCAGAGGGTAGAAACTTCTGCAGGAAAAGCTTAACTAATTTCTATTACTTAGCACATCACTGACTAACTGAAAACTTTTAAATTTACACTCCACAGTGTTTTCATTACCTTTACAGTGCTGCTTGCAAGAGTTCCAAAATGCTCATTTTGGACATTTTTTCCAGTCTTGGGGGTGTTGCAGGTAGTCAAATGAAATGACTTCTGAGAAATGCTGACGGACCAGAAGCATATTCTTCAGGTGGAAAGCTAGCCTACCAAAGGAAACCTAATTAGCCCTGGCCCTGCTTAGTCAAACAGGGACATAAGGCTCTTTGATAAAATATGATAACCTCTTCTTGAGTCTCAGCTTACAAGACCAGAAATAGAGAAATTGTTACAGTTTATCAAATTTTCTCTTCTAATCTTAAGTAAGAGTCAAAAGAAAAAGGAAAACATTGTGACTGACCTGTGTCTTAAGAAAAAAAACTACGTAAGGTGATAAATTTATGTACAACTCTTAACCTAAGGCAGAAAAAGAAGTCATACCCTAGGAGATATCATGAAGTCACAGTTCCTTGCAGTTAATAACCTGAAGTGGTAATTGATCACAGAATGGGTAAGGTTGGAAGGGACTACAGTGGGTCATCTGGTCCTCTCTACTCAAGCAAGGTCATCCGAGGGAACATTCCACAGAATTGCATCCAGAGAGCTCTTGAATATCTCCAGTGAGGGAGACTTCACAACCTCTTTGGGCAGATCCTAGAAGTGCAGCCTAGCTCTGAGCAGTGAGTGAGTGTGACAGACAGTGGATCTATATACATTGTTCCTTTCCTTTCGCATATCAGCACATGTATTGCACACTACATATTTTGTTTAAAATATTGTGAGAACAGAAAGCTAAGAGGAACACAACATATGTTGTGGAGGGGCTATTTGTTGCCTTTTCCCCCAAGGTTTTTTAACCCTTTCAATTTGTCTCGTACAGTAGTTGCAAACCATTTTCCTGCATTAAAGAGCTATTATACACCAGATTACTATTTTGTGCCCTAATATAATCTAGCATGGGAGATTGAAAGCCTTTGGGTTCTTTTTATAGTTTCACTAATAAGACAAAACTACGGAGGCATTTCTCTCTCTTAGCTCTGGTTAATTTAAAACCTTCCACACAGACAGTTTCTAAAGTCTTTTTTTTTTTTTGTAAATATTCACTTAGTTACATGTACTGTCTTGCATCTTCAATGTGAAGGAAAAATTCAGTGACTGAAGTCATTGAAAAGTTCACCCTAAAATAAAAGAATCAATCACATGTGATTGGTTTAAAATATTAATGTTTAACAACTAAAATTTCCTTTAAAACTAAAAATGTCTTTGATTCTTAAACAACAGAGAAGAAAAAAATCACCGGAAATTAAATATTGATTTAACAAAACTAGGCTTTTATATGCCATTTCCCATTCATAGATGCATCATCATTTTACAAGCAAAGCAATAAACACAAAACATGATTTTACAGACAAACTTCTCTTGAACTTTATAAAAAAGACTCAGGACTACACCAAACCCAACTCTCCATCCACAAGCTGGTCTCACAGCCGGATACAAGCACTGTTGGCAGAGCAGTGGAGCTGTGTGAGACTCTGTCCCTCCTGGGTGCAGCTGAGCATCAACACAAATCAATCTTCTCGGCAGTTTCTTCTACTGTGCCAGGCACTGGCATAGCTGAAGTGTTGGCATACTTTTTTATAGGCTTTGTTACAGGTCTGGAGACCACCAGCTGAAGCTGGTGACTTCTTAAATCACTCCATCAAAATTGGGTAGAAGTCATTTGCCTGAGCCCTGAAACAGCAAAGCAAGATGATTTGGCCAGCATCCCATTACAGATCATTTGAGGAGCTGAGAAGAAAATTATGGTCTCCTCGCCATGTAAAACATCCTTTGTGTACTGAATGCTTCTTTCATTAGACTCAGCTGAGAAAATCCACACACCTCAGCCTCCACCAATTAAACAAATTGAAGCAGTAGGTTTAGCCTAGTTCCCCATTCAGGACTGGGCAATTGTTGCGGAAAAAAACAGCTCTCAGGCTTGAAAAGCCTTACTTCATTGAAAATAATAAAAAAAAGAGAAATAATAAAATAGGCTATAGTTACAGAGTCACCACGCTGTCAGGCAGAGTAAATGACATTCTGGAAGAAGCTTACAAGAGGCCCAAGAGTCCTTTGTGATAAATTCTTTCACATAACTGAAGACAGATTTGGGGTGATTTTTTTTGTCTCTGAAGGAATTCAACCCAAACTATTTATTATTACATTTCATCCACCTGAAAGATCTGTTCCTCAAGATGAAGATTAGTACAATAAGAAATATATATATATATATTTATATATTAGTACTATAAGAAATATTGTTTAGAGTTATTTCCCCACTTGGAGGAAAGAGAAGCATGTGAAGTGACAAGCATGCAGGTTTCCAGGTGAAGTATACCTGTAACTGCTTAAGATGTACATTTCTTCTGTGCAATTTTTATATTACATATGTTGAAAACTATCCAGATTATTTTTTAATTAAAACTCTGGTTATTTTTTTAGGAAAGTATTACAATGTGTGTCACAAAACTACTGTTTCTCACTGTGTTTGGATTGGTTTTGAGGAAAGTCTCTTTCTCAAGGATACCACAAATTAATACATTTTTTTGTTTTCTATTCTCAGATCTGGGTGTTCTCTCGGATGATAAGTGTGCTGATGTGTGGAGCTTTTAGGAGCTCTTCATAAGATAAGCAGAAGAAGTTTCAGGCCAGGATCCCAAAGCAGAGAAACAACTGTGTTACTTTGGCACATGGGCCTGTTATTTTGACTCAGTAAACATATAAACTGATTTGTCTTTCAGATTCAATAAATGACTTTATAATCCATCCTACCAAATTATTTAAACATTCTTTTTCCTTTTAGGAGAATTTTTAGTTTTGCACTCTGTTCATTTGATCATTTCAGCAGAGTACAAAATTGTGCCTTCAGGCACAGCCTGTTGCAAGAAGCTGTGTGAAGATGCACTGCCTCTTGGGGCTGGAAAACATGCTTCCTTCCTTACTGAGTTATCTCTCAAAGCAGCTTGGTTGCACTACAGGGGAATATTCAATACTCATTTTTAGATGGCTGCAGTATATTTGAATTTCAGTGCTATTCACTTGCAATTGACAGGTATAGATAGAGGTTTGTTTCTGACTCTTAATTGGCAAGTTTCCCACAGGATGGCAGTCAACTGTGCTTTCCCAAGAACATGGGTTTCTGCTCTGTTTGGCCCCAATCTCTGTGAAGTTGCCAGACCTTTACTTGCAGAAGTATCACTGAGTCCTCATGGGAGACTGGAAAATAAACTTTCATTGGTTTTCCAAAACTTAAGCAGAGAGTTAACGTACTTTGGGCTTTGCTTGAACAACTCAGAGTAGCTGCTTGTTCAATTTTCAGGTTTAAGAAAACTCATAAAGGCTCTGTAATGGTTCCTGAAAAACTCTTCCTCAGAGAAGATCATATTATTTTCAGCTCAATTAATTACCCAGTATTGGGCCCTGCAGCTTGCTCTCATTAGAAAAGACAATTAGACAGCCTACTGTTGATGGTGGTCAAGCTCAAACATCAACAGTCTCTGCTCAATCTTCCAGGTGTCTTCGTTTCCAGCATTTACACCAAAAATTCACTTTGCCTTCCCCCTTGCATTCCCTCTCCCCACTTTCCTATTCCTTCTTCTTCCTCCACCGGCTGTCTGTGATCCCTATATCAGCTAAACATTTGGTACGTGAAAACCACCCATCTCAGTGTAATAATAATTTTCATTAGCATCTGAACATTTATGTTTTGGTAGTGAATAGAGATGTTTGACAAGGCCATCAGTATTTAGTATGTTTGATTAATTCACTGAGAACAGCTTATTGAAAAATTCAAATGTGGTCTTTAAAAGATTCAACGTTGTTATTTACTGAGGTAGAATGTATCCTATGGCCCTACAAAGGTCATCTTGAAATTTAGAAAAACAATGCATGGACAGCTGAAATTGGCAATTAGAAAATTAATTCCACAGTCAAGATACCAGACTAAATTAGCATGTTATGGAAGATCCATTTAAGATTAAGTTTACTACCTGAGAAATAATTTGTCATTTCCATTGATAACCACAAACACGGTTTATTCCTAACACAGCAGAATTCTTTCTGCTCCTCACCACCAGTATTAGCTGTAACAACCCTGCTTCTGCCAAGCCTTTACCTCAAAGGTACCTCATTTTCAGAGCTTTCTCAAGGAAATTCTTGAGGTACCAAATCTTGCCCATTAATCTGGCTCAGTAGTATAATGTAGCTTGATGGATTTTGATGAAGTGTAAGGCACTAACTTAGATGCTCTTGAAGTTCAGTCCAGTTATACTATATGTATATTTCCCTTAGGTAAAACTGAAATAAATACTTCATAAGGACTGAAATGTTAAAATCCTATCTGTTTCTACTTTAATTACCCAACACAGTCCTAATATACAAACGGGGGATGATAAAGATTCACTTAATTTGAAGATAGATAACCTGGCTAGCTGACGGAATTACTTGCATTATATTGAATTTTCTAGGAAAAGAGACCCTTTCTTTCTGAAATACATGTGAAACTCTGAAGCTACAGTAATTGAAAAGAAACTGGGAGCACTGTCATCAGCTTCAGTGTGAGTGAGCAAGATATCATTGCAAACTTCTGGTACTTTCTGCAGATGTTTTAGTCTAGAGTGTCAGGGGATGACATTTAAATTCTGGTCTGTTGGGGTTTTTTTTATTATTATCTCATACCCTGTATTGTAGTTTTATGTTTCTAAATGTATTTTTCACAAATTTTAACTCTGTTCAAAGATGTAATTTATAAGTATTTTATGCAAAATAAGTATTATTCATGCATATACATAGACTAACCAACGCTTGCACATAACACACGGTGGGACCAAAGTAAGACTGAGATTTCTTTTTACATCGTTTCCTTTCTGGCTTGCACATGTTGCATAAAGGATAACTATTCAAAAGCAGCTAGGAATTTAGGTTCCATTTTCAAAAAATATTTATGCACTTAAGAACACTTAGGTTCAGTGACTTGAGCTCTAAGTCCATTTGGAAAAATGATCTGAGTGCATTTGAAAATCACAGATAAAGCCAATTATCCCAGCAAAAACTGAGATCCAAGCAGGCAGGAAAAAAGTATCCTGTGAGGAATGAGATAAATGAGAACATTACAGCAGATAAAAGAATACATGTAAACTGAAAATTAGGTATAAAAAGCATCTCAAGTTGAGAAACAAAATGCAGGGTAGCTGAAAAGAGGAAGAAAAGCTGTGTTGATGCTACTGATTGAAACTTTCATTGTTTTTTACACAACCTTCTTTTCTTTTTTTTCCAAATCCTAATTTTTTTCTTCACGTTGACAAATGAACTTGCATATACCGCGTCAGACACTTGTTTCATAGCTATAGACCTTGTAAGTAGCCCTCTTCAGAAATGTAATATGTACATTTCCCTCACTTACTAGGCATGTGCACATAAGTGGATGTTCCTGAAGACCCATTTCAAAGGAGAGGTTGGATTAGGGGTCCCTTTAAACCAAAGTTTCTATGATTGTGTTGCTGCTTACAGGTTTTTAGCGTGGCTTATTGATGAATTCTAAAAACTCCATCTCTTATAATATACCATAATTTTACCAAGATTTTTGAGTTAAGAGGATAATACTCTGTGTTGTGTGTATCTGTAGCTACAGTGAAATTGTGATAATTTGAAAATTTATTGATTCCATTTAACACTTAAGAGAAGAGTAACAGGTTCTACACAACATGCTGAAGGTGTTTTAAATCAGGAAACTTACATCTTCTTTTCAGAAAAAAAAAAAAAGTCAAAGATCTTGAAGCGTAATAGGAAATAACTTGACAGAATGATGAATAATATCTGTCTTTTATATCACTTGAGGGCAAGAGAAAGCATCACTTCTGTCACTCAGAACTGGAAGAACAGGAAAAGGAAATGGCATGTTCTCTCTCCAGAATCACCCTACACTTCTGAAACGTGCAGTACTGCCTGGGAACTTTGTTGTGTCATTTTTGGTTGACATAGCACAGTACTTACTAGGCAAGGCCAATAAAGGAAGAAAGGCAGTGTGTATGAATTGATGAAAGAGAAATTATAACAATTTGCAGATAAAAAGTATAGAAAATCAATTGGTCATTTATATCAGGATGAAATTGAGACAATTGTATGAAGAATCAGAGCCCTTTCTGTCACATTTCTTTCTATGAAAGTGTTACCAAATATTACACCAGGAATTGGCATAGTTAGATGCCGCAGTCCGATGTGAGGAAAGGACACGCAGCACACAAGGGGTTCGTGCTCTGCTGGAGGCGATTTATTGCTGGATGGTGTGAGGGTTACAGAGGCAGGAGGGTGCTGATGCAGAACTGAGGGGAGAATAGGGTTTTTATACCTTTGGGATGGAAGGGTCTGGAACTTGGGAGGAGTTTAGGATTGACAACAGATAAGAACCAATAGGGAACTAACATCATGCATACATTAACTTCTACCCAATCATGACAACTGGGGGGTGTGTCAAGACCGCCCTCACTGCAGCAAATCCTGGTCTATCAGGAGAGAGGATTTTCTAACCAATCAGGAGACAGGGATTTATGAGGGGAAAACATATTAGGATTTTAAAATACATATATAACTGGGGTACATTTGAAATTTGCATGCATTAACATTATTATCTAACTTTATTAAAACAAACTTATAACTTGTCTTTGTAAAGTGTGATTCAAAGTCCATGTATGGTTGAAAGTTCAAACACAGTCCTCATTGTATTCTTTGTAGATTTTCCTCCATTTCTTGTACATCCTCTGTTTTTCCTTATTATCCTCCACAGTTAGAAATTTCCTAAATTGATCAGAAATTTAGTTTTACTTAAGCAACAGTTTTACTAAGCAACATTTGACTGATCACTACATCCAATTGCTTAATTCAACTTGTACTTTGTACAGCTGGAAGCTCTTAGATCCTAAATTTAAAATTAACTGGATACAAAAAGGGAAGCAGGCTGGAGCTTGTGGATTTTTCCCCCTGGTTAATGTTAGAAAACATTTATGTCTTGAAGGCCCAGTATTCTACAGGTATTACAAAGCCTGTTTGTTTGTCTTTCATTTAACCCAGAGTTCTGGTGACCCATAACTGAGCCATGAAACATTGAAAGCGCTTGCCAGAGATCACCCTGTTTGAATGAAGATGCTTAGTACCTCCTAAATTCCTCACAGAAAATCAGCTGAGTTCTATGTTGCTGGTGCTACTGGCTCTGATGGAGTTAATTGGTGATGACTGTTCTCTGGTGACACATCACCTTACTTTCCCCTTACACTCTCTCAAACCTTCATCTCCTTTTTTTTTTTTTAGTTAGAACATCATTCAGTAAAATTGATTTTATCTCCTTAATAACTTCACTTTTCTTTCATTTCTGTAGAGGAAGGCAGCTATAAAAGCTAATTGTTTCCCTGTTAGTGTAGTCTGTAAGTTAGTGGGGAGATAAGAACTGTTCCAATCTTTTTAGGTTTGACAGAAACAGGAAATCTTCATTTAAAAAGAAAATGTACTTCAAATAAAAGACTGAAATATTTTAAGGTTTATTAACTGTGTTTACATCCCTGTCAGTTCTATTACAAGTGATAAAAATTCTTTCTGTTCTAAAACCCAGAAGGAGAATAATTCAACCATAAGCCTGTATGTATGCTGGGGTGGGTATATGTGTGTAAATATTTATATTGATGTTTTCCCTGGAGGTTAGACTGTGATTTTGGGGCTGCCTGTATGCTTTCCTCTTAGCTGCTGATAAGGAGGGAACTGTGCTGGCAGCAGCCCACACCCTGACAGTGACACATGCAGGAATGCACACGGGTGGGGTGGCAGTGCTTGCGATTTGGAGGACGGTGGTAGAGTGGGGCTACCTGGGGACTCAGGGGTTCTTGAGGGGGAGGGGTATTTCTGGAGATTAGTTACTGCGGCTGGGAAATAAATATATAGTTGCTTATTAATGCTGTGTAAGTGTCTGGTGTCATCATTTATTTGTTGTATTGCCCATATTGACTCTGAATATATAGTACACTGGTTGTCCTGGATATCTGGATATGTAGTACACTATCAGTTGCAATGTGTAATTAATAAGTCAATAAACAGCTTTGATCATGATTTGAATTAAACCTCATGAACTGAGGTGGTTTTCTCCCTGCAGCAATAGCCATTGCAACAGGTGCTTTGTGCAGACAGCATCTCAGGAAGCAGTGACTTAAAAGCAAAATGCTTTTTGCTCTGCTCTGGCCTGCTGCAGAAGCCAGAACATGCACTGCCTCCAGGATGGGAGCAGCCCAGGTCCTGCAGGAATGTGGCTTTTAAAAAATTGCCAAATTGCCATTTCACCTAACATTTCCTTCTGACTCCTTTTGCACCATCACCCTTTTGCAGGAGGAGCTCAGAAGTGTGCATATTTCCTATTTCCCTTTGGTGAACTGATTTGCATCACTCCAAGCCTGTCTTTGATGTGTGATTTGGCTTGGAGAAGATTTCAGCAGCCAATTTCAATTTTATTAGCTTACCAAATCTGGCTTTTGAGGGACTTTTGGTGTGTAGGAAATTGAAAAGAGCATAACCATAACCTGATAACAGCTGCTGTTCAAGCAAGGTTTGGGTTTCAGGGTGTTCTGATTCCTTCAAAAACTCCACTTTAAAGAAAATTGTTGAGTTCAACAAAGGATTTTCACCTTGTAAGGACATCAAATATCCATTTTTATTGTGACCACAGGTCTACCAATGCCTTTTTTCTGGAAATTAAACCTATAGACTTTTATGCAGCTTGACTGGAACCTGTAGGTTGTGGCACACTATCAGTCCTATAATCACGGGTGTGCTTTTCTAAGCCCATCTCTTATTTAACCATACTTTGAGCTACTGCCTTTGTGAAAAATAGTGTAAAATCTTAAATGTCTGATACTTTGATTCCAAAGAAAAAAAATCCAAGTTGGCAACACTCAGCCTCAAATTATACAGCAAATCTCTAGCATTCTGTGGTATAACTATTGCATTACATGTAAAGACATAGTCAAAAAACTAGAGAACAGACTTTTAAAGTCCCAAGAGGAAAATTAGGTATTAGAAGAAAGAATAAGTCCTTCTTTATCTCTCACTGCTCTTAAACTTAGCAATTACCTTTTAAAAAAAGGGGAGGTGGTGTTTACTTCTGCATTTGGTAATGTATGCCCTTCTGTTCCTCAAAGGAAGCCCAGGATCTTTCGGCCTGATCAGGAGTGTCTTCTCATGAATGTGAAGTGTCCTTGTTATTATCTTTGTTGATTCAGTCCATAAAAAGGTGTCAATAAGTTGAATATAAGTCAAAAGCGTATAGCAGTGTCTCCTGCAGGTTTAGTATCACTTAACCCCCATACAGAGAAAACCAAATGAGATGGACCTGAATTCTAACAGCATGAAAATTCATTGGCAGTTTCAAATAAAGTAAACTGATACCCCTGATCTATAGAAGAGTTGATCATGATGATTAAAACTTGGTTTTGAAGCATGCTATTTCAATTTCTTATGCTACTACAAATTACTGTTTGTGAATGTTTGACTGATCACTGAGCAGTAAAAGCTTATCACTAAATACTGACACAAAATTTTATCAGTAGCATATTATTCCATTCTTTTCCTTTATAATAAAATCAGTCACTTCTTCAGGGTCTGGAAAGGAGGCTAGATACTAATTTCTAAACTTGAATGGAGAATCATAGCAAAAGATAATTTGCCAGACAGCTAAAGAACTTCAGCTGATTGCTAGGGATGATGTGAAAGTATAAAATATTTCCCAATTTTACAATAGCAGGATGAACAATAAAAGAGGATGTTTCCAATCAATTTGTCATTTTCCAGCCAGTACTTTTAGACTAGTAATGCCTTAATTGTTTGCCTTGTTGGTGTTCCTGCTTGGTCCTTATCCATTTCCAGTTCCTCCATTTCCCTAGGTGAATTCACTCTGAAAAAATCTCCACTGAAAGATACAAATCAAGCTCAATAACTTCCAGTGAAGAATTAGCACATGCTAAAACTTCAGACTGCCTCAAGCACAGAAGTCTGATTTGCTTTATACCATGCTTTATAAAATAAAAAAAAGGGCTATTAACCTCCAACCACGCAAGAGTAATGAACAGTTTTAGCATAAGCTTTAATTATAAAAAATCCCATTTCTTTTGAATCTCTGTGTTGTAATAATTTTTAGCAATGATGTTTGAAAATGTTTCTTTCTTCCCCTATAGGATTCCTACCAATATTTCTTATAAATGGAGAGGTTTTATATACTGGAAATGATGGATATGAACTATGTAATTTTATAACCGTTCTCAACAGTGTGTCAGGGGAAAAATGCAAGCATGGCAGAAAATGCATGCTTAAAAAAAGTAGGAATATTCAGAGATATTTAAATATGACTCAGTACATAAGAAAAATAATCTTTCATTTTAGAATGAATTGACCTTTCATATTAAGATTGTCCTTAGTTCAAAATTGCCACTAAAAACACTTAAAGGAATTGCCTATTGCTTTCAATTTATTCATCACTGCTGAAAGTCAGAACTTCTAGACACAGCCAATATCAATTGCCTAGAGAAGAAATACTGTGGGAGATTTAAGGGACTGTGACTTCTTCCTCCACGAAGAGGGAGCTCTGAGTTCATTAACACTCTCACTATACAGAATATTTTTACCCCTGTGTGTGCTCAGAGAATAGGGCATGTCACATACGGCCATCAGCAGCTGCCAAACACAGTGAAAACCAAAACATTGCAGTGAGCATTTGAGTCTGGAATTTGGCCTTTTCCTTCTTGAATGCAGCTTCTAAAGGTGTATGCAGTCATATTTGATGGAATAATAGCCAGCAATGAACCCATGCTGGAAACTCAGCCATTCTCAAAAATTCATTGGTGTGACCAAGGAAGTGTGAACTTAAATAGGGTGATATATGAAGGACAAATTATCACTCACAGCACAGATAAGCAGATTGTGTTGATTTTATCAGGTTAGAGACATAGCTACACAGGAGTCCATCTCCAAAAGCAGCAAAGCATTGCAATGGAAGCCTGTTATTCACCTGTACATAGGTGAAAGCACAGAAGCTCAGTAACATTTTGGTAAGCTAGAGGTAGAAAGAGCGCTGTCCTCTTAAAATGATAGCTCCTGGGAAATTTGTATCAGGTAACATAGTAAGGAAGTGGACAATTTTAAGGGTGTCCTAGTTTTGTCAATTCTTACTGAAAAAGGAAGGTCAAATCTTAGCCATGATTTTCAACAAGATGGAGAGAAGGAAAAGTCACTCTATGGGGTACAGAAAAGAGGAGTGTTGATATAACAAACAGATATTGAAACATCTTCACCTTTCTTTTAGTGTATAATTTACTATATATGCTATATATAGTATATATATGTGCTTTATATATTTTAGTGTATAATATATATATATATATGCTATAGCCCATACACTTACATACTCTGTTTTCAGTGGGGTTGTTACTGACTGAATCACAAGGGAAAAATCAGTAATTTTTTATGCTCCTGGTATTTAATTTTTCTGATCCTTCCATTGTATCCAAACACTTCATTCATTCTTGTTTTTGTGGAAAATGATTTCAAGAGGGATAGTAATTCACAGTGGGATGGTTTTTTTTCCCCTTTCACTGAAAAATCAAAACAAACTCAATGTGATCCCAACATTTTCTTTTTCACTGGTCTGGGAGACAGCCAGACCTTAACTGTTAGAGGGGAGGATCCAAGACATACATACACAACCTATGAGGTCCACAATATGTCCGATTTATTAGGATAGCTCAGACTTTTTATAATATCTGAAAACAAGGTCTCGTGACAAGAAGCACATAATTGGTTACAAGTCACTGTCCAGATGTAAACATGCATTACAAATACATTTATAATTGGTTATTAACAGGTAGCAAGGCAATTATTTATTTTATCAAACTCCACCTTCTTCTTGGCACTGGTTTCCTTTTGTTAGAGCAAAGAGACTCGCAGCCATCTTGGCACTTATAGTACTTATAAAACTATATAAAAGCTTATAAAAGTTTGTAAAAGTACAACACAATATAAATTGCTCACACATTCAGCATGTTCCTCCCACACTTAACTATGGATGTTATTGCTGAGATTTATAAATCATGATCAAAAAGGGGGAAAGAAACCTCTGTTCCTGTTACTACATTGTAAAATACCAGGATAAACAACAGCTTAAAAGACCTGTTAAATCGTTTGTACCACCAGTATAGAGCAAAGTCCATTCAACCTTCCTTTGTCACAGAAAGCTGTTCAGTCTGTTCTGTTTGGCAGAAGGTAATAAACTAGACAAAACACTGGTCTAGGTGCTCAAAAAATAATTTTGTAATAGTATCACTAGCAGAAATTGTATGTTCCTTTTATATGCAAGTTTCTCACAGATGAAGCATATAGGCTACATCCAAATAAGGGCAGAGCACTTCTGTGTATTGCAGGCAGTGGAATCCAAAACTGAAGACTTTTGCTCTGTTCCCCCACTGACCTGAAAATTCTCTTTTTATTTCTTAAATTTCTGCAGCTGCTTCTTATGCTACCCACACCTCATGGTTAGGAATGAGGCATTACGTTAGATTAGTCAGTGAGTCAAAGCACTGGTACATTCTCTCTCTTTAGGAAGAATTCGTGATCCTAAGAAATAAGCTATAAAGCAAGTTATTGCCGCAGCTGCTGATGTTCTGTGCCTTCCTTAGCCTTGAGGGATTCAGGGACTTACATAATGCTTATTTATGCCCCTAAACACAAAGCTGGTTAGGAGACACCAAGCTATGCCTTGTCTCCTTTTTTTCACAGCACAGAAGTAGCATCAGTTTTGGGCAACAAGCAGTGCCTTCTTAACCTTCTTATGAGGCTAATATTCTTAGACTTAGGTATCCACATATAGAAGTCCATACAATATCAGATGCTTACTGCTGTCAGTGGAGTTGGAGAATGCTTGAGCTGGCCTGTCTCTGAGTGCCTGCTTTAGGGTGAACTTCACTTGTGTAGTTTTCCTGAGCTGTTGGGAGCAGATCTGACTGGATGAGAGGTTTGGTACCTTGGGCACCAGAAAAATAAAAGGACACAGGAGTCACAAGGTTCGAGAATTTGCCTAGGAAAATAGAGCTCTCACTTCTTTGGCTTTTCTAGTTTTGTAGCAAGTACTGTTCAGTGTGAGAAACAGGGCTCCCTGCACTTAGAGGGATGCCCTCAGATGAAAAAAAAAAAAACGGGCAGCCTTTTTTGTCTTCTTTCATGCCAGTTTTATTAGCTGTTGTGTCTGATCACTTTCTGATCAGTTTTATTAACTGATATGAGTAGGACTTGTCTTACAGAGCTCTTTTATTCTACATTTCCTCCTTGGAACAGATTTATAAGCAATCAAATGTCTCCTATCTGGTAAAAATAAAATGCTTTTCACTTTAAGTGAAAGTTGCAGACATTCATGAACAGCTCACAGTTCCCAAATCAATTCATTTCAGTACTGGAACAGCCTCTGAGAAACCTCTGTCTCCTGCAGACAGAACTGTAACTTCATAGTGGTAACTCCACTGTGAAAATAGAGTTTGCCAGGGTGAAATTATTGAATTCAGTCTTTGTTTCAGACCACAAGGATACTATTTCATGTACTAGATGCCAAGGAGCTCAATTATTTATTACTTTATAGTTTAAACTGGAAAATGACCCAGATTACTTATCTATTCTCAAGTACTTGAACAAATGAGGAAAGCAGGGGAAATTTATTAGAATAAGTAAATAACCGGTGAATGGAGAGTTCTTTCTCAAAAAATTGTGGTCAATATCCTAGATAACTTTGATTCCTTGGCTGGTTCATATAGTATCTAATACCCTCATGTCAACTAGAAATATGCCAAGGATACTTCTCTGTTTGTTATTGTATACCTCACTGTTGTACGCTTTTAGAGCAAGGAAGTGAAAGAGAACAGAAAACCAGAGAGGCTTGTGAAAAAGAAGTTTTCAGCTAGTAATGTTAGTTTGAACATTTGTTAACTTTAGAGGGGTGAATAAAACTTCAGTCCGTATTACAGCTTAATCTAGTCAATCTTTGGAAAATGGAACAGTTTTTCAGTCATTATCTATTTTTGCATCAAGATAATTGTACGTGCTTTTTTCTTTGCCAAAAGTGACTGTTGACAAAAAAAAAAAAAAAAAAAGCTTCTCTGCAGAAACAGTAGCCCTAACTTGCATTAAGGAAATGATCTTTAAAAACACTTTTCTCTCGTTCAAATTACAGAAAGGAAGAGGTAGCTTAGCTAACACAAAAATATGTAAAACATAGTTCCTGCAGTGGGAATGTCAGCTTATTTTGATATGTTCAGCATTCAAAAGAACCTATTCTAATTCATAGTGTGTATCTACAAAAAAACCTGGCTGTGAGAGCAGTGCTGACTCATTGTGCAGTGCTTATGGCCAGTCTGGGCAGACACATCGGCTTTCTGAGGGGCAGAAATGTCAAGTTTAAGAGAGTCTGGGGTTGTTTCCAACCACTACCAATTCTTATTATCAGCAGGCTTTTTCTTTGCCTTTCATCCACAAGGATTTTAATGTCTGGAAAGCTACAACTGCTTGTCTCAAGGCTTTCTGCATCTAGCTGCTGCTCTATTCAAACTGATTGTAAAGTAATGAAGTTTCTGACTTTATCCAGAGACCCAAATGGAAGATCCTATTGGGCCTAAGTTTGCAAAATCCTTACAGATCACAGAACTTCCTTCTTTTATAGACAGATACTGCATATTAGGATATGTAAATAGATTAAATCTCTTCATCCTCTCTTCCACAATGCTTTCAGCTGTTACAAAACTTTGCTTCAATGCGAAATACCTATAGATAACATTTTGATGATACTTTTTATATCAAAGCACAAGAAATGAAAGCTCATGATTCAGAAAATGACCATCATGGTTTTAGGAATTATAATAATAGATAGTGAAGTTTGACTGAATTGATTAGCCTCTTTCAGTGACCATTCATGGCAGAATTACCAATGGTTTTCTACCTAGCAGAATAAGATTAGACAAAAAGTTACTACCTTAGAGAATTTTAAAGAAATCCTTTATCCTCTGTTCACTGAGAATGATACTACGGTCATGCCGATTACAAATAGTTTCTTCACCTGCCTTTGAAGAATCAAGTCCCTGGAGGATTTGATTCTCAAAAAAGCGTGAGGACATTTGTGCCTGATTGAATGAAGGCAGTGTTGCCTATTATTCAAAGATTATTTCCCTTTCCTATAGAAGGGACATATAGTTAGACAGCTGACAAGGATTTGTGAAGTTATTAGGAATAGCACAAAGTCTCCCTGACTACAGATGGGCATCCAATTCCATTTTCACTCACATACTGACAGTATAAAGTATTATCAATACCTACAAAGCTGGCCCAGCCTTTACATGTTCCCCTTTCTGGTATTTCTCTGAACTCCTTCTCACCCTAGTATTTCATTTTCTTGCAGGCTTCCCTGCCAAACCCAAGATTTCTTGATTTTAATAAGTTTACCATCTTTCTAAATTATGCCATAATGTTTAGGCCATGGATTAATCCAAACTGTCTTTCCCTCCTGACTCCAGAAAAACAAAAACTCCTTTACATCAGGTTTTGTTGTCTTGTTATGTGACATAGCCCTTTATTGAGAGCAGAACCTCAGGAGTCCAAGGACACTTAGTAAAGATACAAAGGAGCTCATGTGAGAGCTGCTGTTATGTGTGCAGATGGGTCTGCCTGTCCTAATCCTTGGCGTTTAGCTCCCACCCAGAAACTGATGGTTTTGTGACTCCACCATGAACTGGTTCACCAACAAACTGGAAAGTAACCTAAAAAAGACACTGAATATTTTTCTGAGGTTTAACACTGTTTGGTCATTTTAGGTTGGCTCTTTATGAGGTTGCACAAGGGCCAAGGAAAGGGAGATGGTGGGAGTCTGCTGCCAGGACAGGCGAGGGATGGGATCACTTCGCCATCAGACAGACTCAGCCAACTTTGCTCTTGGAACATGATGCCAAATCCCTTCATATTTAGAATAACAAGACCTCAAGGATTAGTAAAGAATGTATAAACAGGTATTTTACAACAGATCTGATATTTGATTAAACTATTTAATTGGACTATTGCATTAAGCTGTTTCAAAATGCTCCGGTTTTATTTGTAACCATGGCATCTATTTATGTCTTATATATGATGTCTGTAAGATAAATTTGAAATTTTTATATAAGTTGCTAGACTTTATCAGAAAAATCAATGCCTCACAGAGATACTCAGGAGTTTTCTTGATGAGCTTTAGAATGCTGATTTATTAGCCAAGAGCATGAAAAATACCATCCACTTTCAAATACACATTATGTCTTCTCTCTGCAAAAAAATCAAATTCTCAAAATGGAATAAGCATGTCAGTCACAATATTAAGTTTTGATTTACGCAGTTTCCAGGGAACATCAGTCTTCATTAATGAAAAACAGTATGGCTAAATCTTCCTTACTTTTCTTATATAATTAATCTTATTATGGACTTGTTCTGACAGTCCTGGAAAGATTTAACATGATTTCGAAAGCCCCTGAATCAGTCTCAAAATTATTATTTTTCTTCAGAGAGAATGTGATGCAAGATCTTTTAAACTGAGCAAGTAATTAGAGCTTTCAGTCCAAAAGATTAATGGACATATATTTTTAATGGCTGCATCATGTGATATTTGCCTCTAAACTAAAGCAACCCCTAGCCCAACCCTAAGGAACAGACTAGAGAACACTACAGAGTATTTGGCAATCCACAACATTTGACTATTGCTTTCCAAGTTGCTTTATTATGGAAAATACAATATGTGAGAGAGCAATGTTTCCTGTGAAATTTCTGTTTCTGCTGCTAGTTTCTGCTGGTCAGGAACTGAAAGAGAAATCTTTACATTCACAAGCTTTGCAAACAGCAACTTGAGACTTTAGGCTTATTCTCACTAAGTTATCAAGAATAAAATCACTCTTCATTTCAACATGTTCCAAAGCCAAGTTTGCACTACTGATTTCAGAAAATTTGTTCCTGGCTTCTGTTTTTGTGAATTAAGAGACAAAAAAATGCCATCAATTTTATTTACTTTTCCTGCTTCATACAGTCTATATTTTTTCTTTTTTCTTGTCTACAGAAGTATAGAAACCTGTTTGGAGACAGCAAATCCTTCCAGACAAGTCTGTGGCAGAGAAGGAAACAATAAACATCAAAAACTGTACAATGTCAGTATGATTATTTCATGCCGTCACTCCACACTTTAATGCACTTCCAGACACTTTTACAACTGTGCTGACTGACGGTATTTCAACACAGATACAAATTGTTTATTAGACTTCCAGCTGTTCTGTACAGAGTAAGTGGGAAGATGATAAAATTGTATCAAAGTTGTTACATATTAAAAATAATTTTTTTTTTTAGCTGCTATTCTTTTGAGGGCTAATCTTACCAAAGGAGAATTATGCTATTCCCAAGGGAGTTAATGTGTGCAGAATGCAACTATTGAAACACTTTTGTCTCTTAGGTCCTACAGTGGATGTGCTTTTGCATTTTGCTGCATACAAGCGACGGTGAATACAAGATTTGGTGGTAATTCGTCCTAAAACACCAGTCATGCAGTTCTACATTATGCCCTGAACAAGTTACTGGCAGCTATGCATGTTGTACGTCTGGATCTAAAGGTCACAGCTGACAGCTGGATATTTACTACTTTCATCCTCAGTTGCAAGTCATTGCTTAACTGCCACTTGTGCCTTTGAAAATATGCCTCTGAGGTGTTTTGCTGAATCAGAGCCTACACGTGGTCTAGCTCCCTCCATACAGTAGAGGGTGAAATGTGTAGCTAAAGGTTTCACAGGATTAAGATAAAAACTATTTCCTGGCACATAACTCTCTTTCTTTGTTGTATGTAACTTCAGTGAAGATAAAGTGTTACTCAGCTCCAAGAGATAACAGAGAATAAAAATGATATAAAAAAAATCCTTGCAGGACAGTGCAGGAGTACATGTGATCTCACTGCTGCAAGATATCTCAGGGAACAGCAATAGTTTACTGAAATCAAAGGAGTCTTAATGTGTTGCTAGTTATGCTGGGGAAAAAAAACCAGAAGTCACATTATTCAGCTGTCAGTGACTGATCTTTGCCAATTACACAAATGATGAGAGGTAGACCTTCACTGCAGGGAGAACAGTTGAGGTTGTGACGTTCCTACAGCCTATTACTTCTACCTGTCTTAGCAGGTCCTGCAAGCTGCTGGGTCAAGAAGCTCTGCGGACTCCTGACCACTTTCAAAGTTCAGATATTAGATGTGAATAAAATATTTGAAAAATTTATTCACAGAAAAAGGCCTGGTAACAATATTTGTATTAGGGAAATACATTTGGTGAAGAAAGGACAAGACTGTAACAATAAACAAAAACATTCCTGAGGTTTGAAGAAAGTAATTTAGATATGCTTTCTCCAGTGCTGAATTCCTCCTCACTAATGTCGATTAGCACTTTCTTATTCATTGTCACTATTGTTCTTTTTCTGATCATGTCCAAAAATCTCCTTCTCTTTCACCACGTTCTACTTCGAGAATTTGGTATTTTAGACCCCTTGTGGATGTCCAGCCCATCAAATAGTTACAAATATCTCATCTCTGTTTCATATTACATATTTATCATGCACAAAAATCATCTCATACTTGAGATTTTCACAACCAAAATATCCATATTCTACTTATTTTTGATTTAATCTGTAGAGTATGTTCAAATAAGCAGGACAAACTGCATTTTTGTGTTCTGAATTGCAGATTGAGACCTGAATATGAGGGAGTTTTTTCCTTTCTTCCCCAGACAAAAAAATACTCATATTCATTGGGTTTTGTCATATCTTGACAAATATGAGCTCCAATTTATGAGCTCCAATTTTGATTACTCAGCTTCAGTTGGGAGTATTTCTGTATTTTGGGTTTACCAGATGATTTATTTCTTGTAGTTGGTACAAATATCAATCTTACATCATTCATCAAATTTACCTGGTCTTAGTAAGACACTTTCACGGTTTCAGTTGGGATAGAATTAATTTCTTCTCAGCAGCTGCTACAGTGCAGTGGTTTGGATTCCAAATGAGAATGGTGTTGATAACACACTGATGTTTTGTTTCTCTTTAAGTCATGTTTACTCTAAGTCAAGGATTTTTACTTTTTTTTCTATCTCATGCTCTACCAGTGAGTAGGTATGCAAAGGAAACTGGGAAGAGAGAACAGCCAGGACAGTTGACCCAAACTGGCCAAAGGGATATTCCACACCACAGAACCTCATGCCCACTACATAAACTGGGGGGAGTTACCCCGAAAGGAGGCCAATCTGGATTAGGGAAGGAGGTGTCTGGCATAAGTTAGTGGGTGGTGAGGAATTGCACTGAGCATCACTTGTTCGTTTATTGTTCTCTTTCCCTTTTTATTATCATTAGTATTATTATTTTTTTATTAATATTATTTTCATTTACCATTATTACTGGTTTTTACTTTGTTTTCATTTATTAAACTGTTCTTTTCTCAACNAGCTGCTACAGTGCAGTAGTTTGGATTCCAAATGAGAATGGTGTTGATAACACACTGATGTTTTGTTTCTCTTTCTATAAGTTTTACTTTGATTCTTCTCCCCATTCTAACAGGGTAGGGGGAAGAGAGGAGGGTTGAGCAAGTGGCTGCATGGTTCTTAATTTCCAGCTGGGTTTAAACCATGACAGATGCCAAAAAAGTTTCTGAGTAAGACTACATAACAAATAGTCAAAGCAGTAAAATATCAGCAGTGACTTATCCTCTTGGTACATTATTGGCAACCATAACAATGCAAAATATTATTCCATCAGTGATCAGCTTTGAGAACATTCACAGTAGAAACATTAAACACTATCTACTATAATTTTTATTTTTATTATATAGACACAAAATGGTATTTAGTATAAATACATTATGAAATAAATGAGGGATTTGAAAATAATTATTATTATGCTGAGCGGGACATAGATCAAATGGTAAAAGAGATGGAACCATCCTGTTTTCATTAATAGAAGTTGTTTCAAGGTGGTAAGTTCCAGGTTAGATTTTTCTAATATTGTTTTTCCAAGCATTATATGGCTATATTTGCACACTGCTTGGAATCAGTGTGTTGAGGCAAGAACTCTAAGCCTTATTCTCCTCTGGCTTGTGCCAGGACAAGTACTGCTCAGAGCAGTGAATAACAAAACAGCACGAAATGCAACTAGATCATCATGACAACATTATGGACCTGTTTTGCAGAAGAAGGAGTAGTTTGCAAGTCAAAGGATCATAGGAAGTCATTCTTCTTTATGTATACTTCAAAAGCCTAAGGACAGTGTTGGTAACTAAAATTACTGACACTAACAAATGTCTTCTGAAAGTAACATATTCTCTTTCTTCACTTCATTCAGTTTTACTAGAATACCTAACAGTGAGGTTTTTTGGTATCTAAATATTGTTGGTGCTCTCCAGACCATGCATCATCAGAGTGCTCAAAAACATTGCAAGATTTTAAGAAAGGGAGCATAGCTCAGTCTACCATACATTTAAAATTTGAAAACTTGCTAAAATGCAAAGTGCAAGATTTATCATAGTGGTACTTAGGTTTAATCACCTGGTGGAGGGGGTGGCATCTCTCCTACAGTACTTCTAATTTTCCACTGACCTCATCCTAGAGAGTGTGAGTCAGTAAATGTGTTTCTTCAACAGAAGACTCAGTCTTCCTGCAGAGTCTGCTACGCCAGTGCCGCTTGTGATGCACTACTACAATGGGTGGAATTACCAAATCCTATGTAAACCCTCAAATAAAACCCTCAAATAAAAGCCAAACACATAGAAACATGCTTATTCATGTGTTGCCTTTCCTTGAATGTGTCTATATCCTTTATGTTACCTGGCTTTTTCACTTTTATGTGTCCCAAACTTCACTGGGTATGACTTTGCACAGATTTACTCCACCTCAGTTTGAACAACTCAGCCATTGTTAAAGGCCAAACCAGAGCAGAACTGGCAAGCTTTGTGGTTTTGTCCTCATATGCATTCTTTTGAAATGGCCATTACCTTGAACCCCTCAAGAAAGATAGCAGTCACAAGGTAAATGTTAAACTTTCTGGGATCTCAAATTTTCTGGCAAAATGTCTGCACCTTATGGTTTCACAATGCAGAACTACATTTTTCCTCTGTCAGATATACTTGTTAAACAAGAGAGGTAATGGAGTTTTTCACTGTGTTTCTGCTGCCCAGCATATTCTCATGCAATTTTCCAGGCAAAAGACCTATGGCAACACCAACTTACACATCATACTCATGCCAGACCTGCCTTTTGCATATATATCCATACTCACAGAGCAGATTCAACTGCTACCAGAGCCCAGGCACACCAAATGCTCATCCCAGTGAGTGAGTATCAAGGCAAACATGCCTGTTTTGTAAATCTTGCTGTGACTTACACAAAAGGATAGCACCAGTATCAAGTTCTTCTGCACTGTTAATATTGGGCATGCCTAAAGAAACACCAAAAAAAGTGGAATTGCAAATAAACAGGAAATGTCTAGGTAAAAAATTAAACATCTTCTGGATAATGCATTGTTGTATTCAGGTGTAAGTTTCCTCTATTTTGCATTTGGGCATACAATCACTGCCTTATTTTTGTGTAGCAAACTCTGTCGTAGAGCTACTTCTTTTCCCCCTTTAAAGCCTGAATAGAGAAAATACTCTCTACAATGAAACCAGTACCCAGAGAAGCAAAACTGCTGTCTCTATATAACATTAAATCTGATGGTAGAAAACGCAACATCTCACATTCCATTTTCTTTGCAGTTTGGGCCAATAGCCTTGTGGTATGAACATCCTGTGTGGAGCAAAATCTATGCTTTTATCTGAATCTCAGATATCTTATTTCTAGGGCAAGGTGATAACCTCCTATTAAGAATTCAGACAGAGTCTTTGCTATAATTTCCTATTGTTTATCACTAATGTTGTTGAACTAAATGCTTCAAAATTTATAATCTTGTCAGTATTACACAGTATCCTTGCCTGGTCTGCAGAGACATTAACTCTTTCAGGAAAACACCTGCACAATTTAATCTTGATTTTGTACAAACCAAAGGATATAAATTGTAAAGAATGAATAGCCAACAGCTGAACCTCATTTTGTACATTTGTTTCCATTCTTTCACTTTAAAGTGTTTGTAATTATGTCTCTTCAAACTCAAGAAAGATGTGGAGAAAGTAATAGTGAATTCTCACTGTAGTTCCTCGTTGTATAAGAATCAAGGAAATATCAGGCAATTGCCCCAAAATGATTGTCTCATCAATGCCTTAAATATGAAACCTTACAGTTAAAGTGATGAAAATAGCACAAAATTACACACATAAGAAGGTAATTGCATGTAACAGGGAAAAATACCCTTTCATAACCATAACTATAGCAGATCCTTGCAGCAAAATATCTATTTTATAGGTATGGTATTATTCAATAACAACAACAACAAAAAAGTCACCTAAATGTCTATCAGCATATAACAGTACTGAAAACCACAGTATAAAAAGAATGTATTTCTCTTTCTCACTGAGTTGAACCTGAGTGCCAGGAGGGGATTCAGCTTCAGATACCAACACTATCATCAAGGTATCATTGTGTCAGCATCCGCATATAAGGCACATATTTCAGCCCCCCCGCTATCAGAGGTCTAGTCAAAGGAATCAGAGTGATTCAGCTAATGCTTCAATAGACAGTAGCATTTGATCAGCTGAATTGTTGCCTCAGCTGTATCTTGACAAAGAATTAAATGTCTTTGCCTAAACTTAACCACCTCATACTGTCTTGGATGCATTACAACATTGCCCTGGTTTCTGCTTAGCTCACCAAAGAACACAGGTCTTTGTTCATCCCATGAAGAAGGCTCAGGTACTACAGGGTGCTTGAAATGGCGTGAGGTGCCCATATTTAGAGAACTGCATTTGTTTACTCTATCTTTATGAATTGAAATAGTGATCATGTTTTATTCAGTTTAATGTTTGTGCTTCAGTTTGCTCAGACAGATCTTTCTCCTCTAATCGTATGAGGGACCTGGATAGTTAGTTAGGTTTTCCCTTAGTCCCCAAACAATTAGGCCTAAGCATCTCCATTGTGAATAAAAGAACAAATCATAAAGTCATAGAAATATGTCCACCAGATTTTATACTTATAAGGCTTTATTTTAATGCAATGAGAATAAAGAGTATTTTGTTTTATACTACGTCTTGTTAATGCCAGTTCATGAATATGTAATAGATATAAGACCAGTGGAGACATTCCTTTAAGAAAACACAATATGAAATCCATATTTCATATTGGAAGAACCAAAAATAATGAATTGTCCAGCAGAACTGCATTATGAGCCCTCTAAGAGATGTGAGCATTACATTCATTGTATACATTCACTTTCTTTACTTTGTTTTATTCATCACACCTTTTAGTCAGAGAAAAATTATAATTTATATTAAATCAGTGCTGACATGTGGTCATTAAGGATCTGCATCAATAATAAAGGACAAATTCTTACCAGGGATAATTCACTGAATGTTTAGCAGAAATGATGTATTGAGCTTGATCTTAGATTGCAATATTAGTAATATGTATATTCAGTTCAGAACTAACCTGAGAATGCAGCCAAAGCCTCTCTAGGACTCTGGCTCACTTTAATAGTAAAGGTTCCATGAGCTGGACAAATTCAGAAACCAGATGGAGGAACAGTGGCACCGTAACTTATTTATCTTGAGATAGCTCTGATCCCATTAACTGATCACACCGATAATTAGGATACTTCTTGATTTGCCTTGAACTACCCATGCAGACTGCCCTTCTCTGCTGTGTCATACCCTGAGATCAGCACTGGCAAGCTACATTATGTGTCTTGATTTTTAAGCAGGAACTTTTTAAGAGTCAGTCTGCTGGTCTTCATCCTTTCTGAGCCGTTTGCAGGGGACAACTCAGAAAGGACATGTTTTGGAGAAGGACTAAAAGTTGGGGAAAAAAAAATGTGAGATAGCTGTTAGCTAGTAGTTGCACAATTAATATATTATGAGCATATTAAATGTACCTGAAAGGTAAATAGAAACACAATAATTCCTAATGCTTTGTTAGTTAAAGTTTGAATAATTATCTATAATAATATTTTTACTGTTGAGCTGCTATATTTAATTGCACATCTATTACATTTCTTTAGATAGTCAGACATCAGTGTGGCTTTAAAAATCTTAAGGGTTTTTTTCAGATTCTCTGTGCTTCTTAGTGAAGAAGTATATTCAGTTTCCTAATGCATATTCAATTTCATATTTCCTAATGAAGAAGTACTATACTGCAATATAATTACGTCTCTTTTAGCAATTACAATATTAACCTTGACCAAGGAAATGCCTTTAAAAAACATTTTTCATGTGTCTGATATAATGGTGCCACATTCTAATTAGGCAAACAAATGAAATTTCAATTATGATGTCTCTGACAAACTATAACAAACATGACACATTATGGAAATTACTCTTATCCTCTGAAAATATCCAGAAAAAACTCCCTCCCTTTTTCAAGAGCCTGTCAGATTCTCTCATAAGAAATGTTCATACAGTGATTCTCTTCTTTATTACATTTCCATATCACTGAATAGTCTGTCTTCCCCCCTTTCATAATTTCTTAACATTGTTACAACAGATGTGATTGAATGTATGGCAAAGTGACATTAAGAAAGTGATTTGTTTGTTTCTAGAATGTTTTAAGGAAATTAAAGTGTTGAAAAAAGAAAAATGAGCTAAAAGAAGAAAAAAGCTGATATCAGGGTTCCAAGAGTACCGGTAGGAATTAATTGCTCTGACCAATTGTGTGCTCAGTAAACAATGTTAAGTCATGTTTTTCTAATTTGATACTTAGGCATTTCTGAATCACAATGGTTAGTAACATATACGCATCTACTTTCTTTTTTTTTTTTAGCTAAATGGTAGTCTTCTTTGAAATGTTATCTGCTACTCTGCCACCACAGTGATTTCCTCTGGATGCCCTCTCCAATACTGATTTTTTTAATTCATTTTAATTAGGAAAATTATTTTGCCCTATTTCAAATTGTCTGTCATTTTTCCATTACATAGTGCCAGTTACACAATAGCCTTTTTCTGTGCCAATATATTTTTCAGATGCAAATAGGCAGATTACAGATGAGAGGCAAAAAGGATAACTTTTGTGAAATCCACAAACTTCTCACTGTCTTTTCTTTTCATCAAAGCTATTAGTCTTCCAATTAGACCAAAAGTGACAGTTTCTGTGCATCATACTAATTTTCTATTCTTTTGTATTTCTACTTTTCATTTTTATTTCACTTCAATTCACTTGACTTTTGAACAGGTTTTTCTTTGTAAATTCAATGCATGTGCTATACTTCTTGTTTTTTTACTTGAAGCTTTCTCAATCTATGGTAACTCTTTTACAAGCAAAAGACTCAAGGATGTTGATGTTATGTTAGCTTTTGATGCCTATGTATTTGCCAGAAATTCCATACCAGAGTTTATCAGATTCCTCTCTGTATGAAAATTTTGAAAAGCACATGCAGCATTTTTTTTTCTCATTTAAAAATATATAACATCTCTGGGGAAATTCTACCAAACTGTAGAGATAGAAAATAGAATAAAGATAGTATACCTTGTGTTCAGGGCTTTTTTACTTCAGTGTAACAGATAAAAATAAGGAGGAACCAATGATTTATGGCTTCTTCATTGAGCACTGCTTCCCTACGTTGCATATTGATGGTTGGTAGTTGGTGGTAGGAATGGAAAGCATCTGTTTGAAAAGTGACTATGTTATTCACTCGTATCCGTTTGTCTTGCTTTATTACAAGTGTTTTGCTTTATTTTCATTTGTTTTTCTTTTTTTTTCAATTGTTCTTGTCCTGTATTCATCACCATATTATTCTGGTATATGTTAAGCCTGGAGACTACATGTGTGCCACTTGCTCTTTAGTAGGAAGTCTGGAGCAGAATTAATTGCTCTGCTTGACCATCTTTTCTCCAAAGAAAATGTTACAATATGCATGTTGGCATTTTAGAAAGGGGGAAAGTCCAAAAAGTGCTGTGTGCACTAAAGTATGATCATGTTTTAAATCCTGCTAGTTCTCAGGTGAGGTTGTTAGTTTGTGAATAAGTTGTGTGATCATCTGTGGACAGGAACATTACATTCTGTAGGATTTTTATTGTGTCTTTTGCTACATACAAGCAACTATGGAATTGGGGAATATTCCCCCCCCCGCCCCACCTTATTTTGTCATATTTGTTTCATCTTAGGAGACAGCAAGTAGTGCTTTCATCTCCATGAATAACATCACAAATCTTGCTGACGTGCATTAAAAAATGTTTGTGGTCTCCTGTGGCGCTATTCGAAGTCTTTCAAAGACTTACCATTTCCCTTAAATTTAGTAGGTGCAGCATAATTGACTAAAATAGTGTATTCTTTTGTGTCTATTGGTGCCCAAGAGAATGAGAACCAATAGATAAGGTAAGTTAAATAGTACTGATATAAATAAAAACAGTATGTCATAATAAGAATGAGAACTATACTTCAGGGTAAGAAAAGAAGAGAGAGGAAGAGGAAAATGTGAGGTAGTATAGGCGATACAAAAGAAAAGCTCAAAGGATACAAGGAGAATTTAAGACAGAAGATAGTGCAGGGAAGCTCTGGAAAGACAGAGAAGTTTTAGGACAAATCTCCAATCAGTGGAGAAGATGTCTGAGTTGTCAAATTTGAAGTGAACACTTCATGTCAATACAAGGTAATCAAAAGCAATTTTTCCAAACCAAAGTTAATAGAAATATTCTTGGTGGCTATACTTTGCCAGCTGACATAAACCATGGTTACATAATCAGAGAAACTGGGAGAGGAATAGATAGAATCAAGGCTATATCTGAAAAATATATTTTATAAAAAACAAACAGAAAAAGAACACCTTATTCCTTTATTATGTATCAGAATAATGAAATTTATTCTCTTGCCTACCTTAATTTAAATTTATTTATTATGGCAAAACTTTATTCAGCATTTTGGTCAGACAAAATCTCACACTTCCCCCTCTTTTGAACTAAAACCATTAAATTTAAGGATAAATGAAAAGAAAATGAGAAGATTAAAAAAGAAATGAAAAAGAAGATAGAAAACCACCGAGGAAAGAGAAGGGACCATTAGACATGAACTCATATATTAAGTATAAATACTTTTTTACATGAATATGGGATGTTGACTATTCCAGCCAGTCACATAGTTGCAGAGGGCACAACCTCCCCCTGCACACTCTGGTGATAACTGTAATGCATGCAAGATGGCGTGACTGGTGCCAGGACTGCAGCTACTTCTTTTGGTGAGGAACCCTGAAAAACTGCTTCCAGAACAGCCTGTCAGGAGCCCACAAAAAATAAAAATTGAATGAGAGCGAAAAGTGCATCACAATACTTTTGGTATTCTGCCTCGCAGAAATTCTATATGGAGAAAAAATCAGAATAGAAAACTGGGCACATTTACCTAGCAAGCTGGCAGATAGAAAGGCTGGAGTGTCTGCGCAAGTTCAGGAGCCCTCTATAGTTGATTGATGGATATTTTGATAGATTATGGGTAGTAAAAACTGACTATATTGCTGTATCTTCTGTAAACAAAAGAGTCCGATTAACTTTCTTAGAAGCTTCAAATCTCTTAAAAGCTTATGACAGAGTTTCATATTTTAAATCAGAAAATACAGAATGATGGTCTAGCTTGAACAAAATAATTCACAGTCTTTCTCCATTATCTGTTACACTTCCCATGTAGTCTTTTTTAGGAGACTGAATAGAATTTTCGTACCAGCTTTCATTGCTGACCCGTGTAATTGCCTTTGGTCTTATGTTAGGTGAAAATCCATCTTTTGAGTTGTCTGATGACAGAAAGGCAGATTTGTTTCCCATTATTGCAAGCAACCTTTACCAGAAAGAAATCACTAAATCACTAGCAGGTATTCTGCTAGTGATTCTGATTTACTCAGCCAAAAAAAAAAA
>VXAW01011046.1:45240-94247 GCA_013399735.1 Tyrannus savana
ATTTAAACTGCTTCATTTTTTCCATAAACCAGCTTTTTTATCAGCTCTGAAGTGGATGTGTCTGCACTCATAATAAAGTTTGATAAAATACAGTCTTATTGACCTGAACAAAGCTTTTGCTGTTTTTTCTGTTCATCATTCATAGCAATATCTGTAGAGAGCATTAGGGCTTTTTATATTTTTAAATTAAAGGTCTTTCTACACAAAACCTGTCAACACTTCAGCTATCTGCATGACTTGTCCACACAGTGATGTTATTTTAACATATTCAAGCTATTTGCATATTGAGTTATTTGCCATGAAAGGTGGGATCTTTAATCATTTGTTCTTTGCAGGTAGGAAAATATCTACAAAGAGGAACATTCAACAACAACAACAGCAATTATTTCAGTGCATCAGAGTTCTTGGAACTAGTATCCTGGAATACCCTTGCCTATCAAGTTTTTGAGGATTCACTAGATATCAGGAGAGCTGTTATATTTAGTTGCTTATCTGCTTTTGACTGCAGTGCAGTACTTGCAAAGATGTCTTTCATTTTGAGGCTTAACACGTTAAAGGCTTCACCTGATCTGAAGGTGTTTGAGGGTGTAAAGGTCTTGCACAGAATAAATGTCTTATCTAAAAATAGCATTACATTTCTGCATAGTCGTTCATTCTGTGTTGCTCTACATTGTACATAAATTAAGGCACAAAGAGAAACTGAAGACCTGTCTTCACACTGACAGGGGGAAGAAATCTCAAAGCTTAAAAAGAAAATCCTTTGACATTCTTACTCAAAATCTCCCCAGTATGTCCAAATACTGCATTGAATAGAAGGTGGCAGAAGGTATTCTTCAAAGACTTAGGTGGAAAACAGAAAAAATGAAAGCTGTAGTGTTGTGCTGAATAACAGATATAACAGCATAGATTAAACTTCAGTAACTTATTGAATATTCACTTTCATTCTGTGGGTTTTAAATAAGGCCTTTAACCCAAGACTCTTCTGTGATTACATCTTTAGTGTACATTCACTTAATCTCCTAAATAACTAATTCCTAAAATTTTATGAAATAATGGATTACTAGAATAAAATTATTAAAATGGTAGATTAAAGGAGAAGAACCAAGTAACAATTACCACCATGGGCTGTATTGAATACAACTATGGACTAGCAATGACAAACCACTGGACAACAACAGTCTGCTTGCCTATTTTATTTGTATAACCCAACAATAAGAAAGTGTGTCACTTGAATATCTATCCACTGTAGTTCTTTTCAAGTCACAAAAGCTTTCTGTTGCCCAATCTGAAAATAATCCCGAACATACTTTTTTTAATACCAACAGTTGGAGCCAGATCTTCACATATAAAAAATACCTAATACTGTGCTATGAAGTTATCATCTGCAAGCTCTACATAGTTACCATTCCAGTGCTCATAAAGCACACTCTAAGTAGGGAAACTTTTCCCTGCATACCCACAATTTTCTGTGTTTTCATAGTGATGCTTATCTTTATTTTATTTACAGCTAAAGGTATAACTTAAAGTTGTATTCATTTCATACTGGAAAAGGAGAACCTGTAGGAGGACCATAATACTCTGAAGGGGAACGGCAGGTTCTGACTGGCTTGCTAAAGTTGACTGGGAAAAATTCTGGGCCATCATAGCAAAGCAGAAGCATAGGGTTAAGGTTAAAGCTTGTTTATAATACAACACTGATATCTTATCATCACTGTTAAAGAAATGAGGACTTACTTCCTTTCCAGTCTATTATTTCTTCTTTATTTTATTAGAACTGGAGGTATTGACAATGCTAATCATAAATTTTTCAGTCCACAATGAGGATGGAGAGGACAGCATTAAAAATATTTAGAAGTTTCATTTCTATGATTTCAATGGTTTTCTGTATTGAGAGTAGGCAGACTATGAGAGAGAAGAAGAGAAAGGAAAGGGAAAGGTGAATATAGGGAAATTTCTATACTTTTAAAGAATTGGAAAGACAATTACTTCCTCCAGATGCTGTTTGTAAATGTGTTGCTTATAAAATACGAGATAAAATAATATCTTACATATAGAGCAACCTTGCAATTCCAGCATCTGAAGTCTTTCCAATTAAATGCTTTTGTGAATCATAAATTAATTGAAAAGATGAAACTAGCAACAGAGTCCTAAAAATTACAGTTATATGGCAGACATCTCCAGCCTGGGAAAAAGAAGGTAATGACTTGCCATCATCCTGCCCACTTTCTCTCTCAATATTATGATTTGCAGTAGTGGGTAGGATCGAGGGGAAGATTATTTTTCCTAATCACCTTCATTTTACTTTTTTTTCCAAATTTGTGACATCTGTTTCTTGGCTCATTCATAATGAAAATCATGAACATGTCCCTCTCTGGTATACATATTTTTCCTTGATCTGAGAAAACAGAATATACACTCAAGGTATGTTTCTCAAAACAGAATTATTTATACTGTGTTCAAGGAAACAGGCTTTTTTGTTGTTGTTTTTGTTGGCTTTTTTTCCCTGGAAGCCAGCTCTCATTTCTTCCAGATGTTTGTTATACTAATAGAGAAAAGGAAAGGTTCGGTAAAATAAAATAAAACTAATTTAAATTTTATCTTTCATTGCTTTAAAACAATTCCAACAACTGCTATGTGCTTTATGAAGGCTGTAAATTCCATTCTAGCACTTTTATAATCACTAAAGCCACAGGCAAAGCATGTGTAAAGCATAATGAAATTTTGCTGGAAACAATATGACAGAAATGCAAAGACACCGTGGCCACTCTGCTGCTACTTTTCTGTAATTTCTATCCTCTTTCCCATCCTCCATCCTTTATCTCAACAGGTGATCAGCATAGATAATGTGTAGTAAAGGAGAATGGCACCAATGCTGGCTAAAATTTTCAGGAAGGAGTTACAAAACAAAAGTTTGTTTCCAAGGGAGAATATAAAGGCTACCTTTCATATGCCTAAAATGAATATATATTTCAAATGCTATGCTATGTTGTAATATGATGGAAAATGTGTTTGTTCTACAATGTGTACTGCTCTACAGTAAAACATAGTTGACAAATTTTGTAGGGATAGAATAATATTGCAGCAACCACATAACCGTAATTAATCAATTCTCGACTCACTAAGATAGTGTCAAAATGTGCCATTGATCTGAATGGTGCTACACATAATTGGTAGGGTGGTTGGTTGTAAAGGTAAGAATGACGTACCTAATGTCTTTATGTTGCATTGAATTGCATCATTATCTATGAGCCTTTATAACTCTAAAGACTTATTTTATTGCATTATTTTAATGTAAAATCCTTGAACAATTCCAGTATGGTGTCCATCTGCAGTGCTTTCACATTTTCTGCAGGTTCCTAAATCTGGCCAAGACTTTACATCCATCGATCTATTTAATTTGGAAGCAAAGAAGTCACATCTGTAGCATGCAACGCTAAGTGTCTTTATGGATTAAAAGCTTTTAAGAATTAGAATAAAGATGAAAGGAATGGCCTTACATTAAAGCTTAGGCTACCTCAGGACAAGTGGAATACACAAAGTAGGTACTTATGGCAATTATGTTTAAAATAAACTTCTGATATGAATCAGCAGTGGTCTATCAGATCAATCTTTGGAAGCACCTTTGTGATAACTAGAATGATGTCTCTAAAGTCTATTGCAAATCTTAATGCCAAGCACTGCAGACCTACAATTAGCCTACAAACAGAAGTTTTTATCAGTCAATAATTTAATGATGTAAGGGATATTACAGATGTCTGTATTTCCCAGAGCAAGTGTTTATACACTATTTAATATACTTGCTAGTTAGACTTTATTGACTACAAGCTTCACTCTGTAATGCAATTTTCCCCATACAGAGGACCAAATGCAAAACGGTAAGCAAGGCCTTCCTGGACATGTGNACTTTTACTGAACTCTGCAAGAAAAACAATTGATAGGACTGTAAGACATCAACATGAACAGAATCATTAGCTAATGTCTTGCAAAACAAAGGTAAAATATATGTAGGTGGTAAACATGAAAAGATGAGTTTATAGTCAAAACCCTAGAGATTACAACCTCCAAATTTTGGGGGTGCTTTGAATTTATACTTCAGAGATAGGCGATAATTTGCTTCACTCTGTAATGCAATTTTCCCCATACAGAGGACCAAATGCAAAACGGTAAGCAAGGCCTTCCTGGACATGTGTCAAAACCCATTCTCAAAACCACATGTTAGAACTGACTTTCAAAAACTCATTTAAAACAGGAAGCTAAAGGCAGACAGATGAGAACCAGGTACACTTTGCACTTAATGACAGCAGCCTTTCTTGATGGAACAGACAGGATCTGATTAGCTTTTTTACCCATTTGTGGATGAAACCTCTTGTGAGATGAAACAATTTTGGTGGAATAACTAGTGTTTGACACTAGTCATCCTGGGGAGAAAAGGAGATCAGACAGAATCTATCCCTATCCCAAGACTACCAAGTTTCCAACTCATGCCCTAAGGTAAGAACCTTGGTTTCATGCTTGGTTGTTGAAAATCATCATTTCTGAGATATCTGAAGCACAGAAATATATTAATCTAAGAGTCACATTGTTCTGTAACCCAAGCAATGATATTTGAAACCTGCCTTTCCGTATCTCAATTTTCAACTGTGAGTGAAAGTTGACATTTTGTGTAATTCCTGTCATTATGTAAAGTGCAATATATTTCATCTGCAAAAATGCTTAGAAATGCATCTAAAAATAAACTCAGAGACACTAGTCTCCTGTGTTGGCAGTGGTTTTGAATACCTTATAATGGGGTGTTAATTGTCAGCAAAAAAAAAAAAGTGTTTTGTGAATTCCTTTAAAATCAAACCCAATTTTCAGACTGGGACAACAGCAGGAAGCAAATTACCAAACAAAAATTATAGACTCTTTTAATGAACATATTCAGCCTTCTGTATAATTCCAGTCTAGTTAAGAAAATACAGGAATCTAAATGCAGAGTTAATTATATGACTTGCTTTTAAAAACTTTTCACTAGCTGTTTTTTTTCTCAGGGAAAAAAATAGAAAAGTGCCATGAAAAGGTAGTTCTTAATGTATTTTGGTTTTGCAGAAGAGTTCAAAAGCCAAATTTGAGTGGATCTGCTTTATATGTAAAACTTATCATGCATTTCTAATTAAATCTACTGAAGCTTTCAGCTTCATTTAAAAGAGTGTATCTTCTGAATACTTTTCATTCTCTTTTGATGCATTATATCTAAGGAGAAACTATCACACTTTCCTAAGTTAAATAAGATGGACTAATACTTAAAACATCAAAAAATAAACCCAAAATTTTGTTACTTACGGACATAAATCTATGCATGTCTTACAGGATGTTTAGTCACAGAAGCTCTGTCATATATATATATACACACACACACAATATCAGTGTGTGGAAAAATAAAAAAATATTTTAAAAAAATAATTTTTAAAATATTTATTCTCATTGATAGAATGTGTTTTTACATATCAATACATCTCACTGGTACAAATACTGAAGGTAACTAATTTGACCACATGTACAAAGTACCTAAGTCTGTTTCTGTCTTTTACTGTATTAATTTAAAATGCTATTGAAGTGTGGGCCACAGATGAAGTGGTTAACTCTGGGTAGTTCTTATAAGAAATACATTGATCTCCTAGTTCTAGTAGCTAAAAAATAACTGGTAAGATAGCAGATATAGAGAGACTTTTAGACCATTTTTGTTGTTTTCTGTCTATATATCAAATGTAGAACATATACATGTATTATTAAACATAATTTACATTAAGGTAATTAATAATAATTATTCAGTAATATATCGTAATGAAGACTACAATTAATAGTAAAAAGATCATAACAATGAAGATAGATATAGATTATATGGATTTATAGAAATACAGATAGTAGGACAGTATTTGTCTTGGTGCTATATGGAATTAGTAAGCAAACTGGTCAGAGAACATAGACTAAACTATCATCATCAGTTCTGATAAAGCCCAGCTCTAGCCCTTCTTTGCTTTAGAGCCACTGTCTGGTCCATGGTTGACCCACTGACAAATGGCAAATGGTGATCTAGTGCATAGTTTATGGATATTTGAGAATTTAACAGGTAAAAACAATCCCCCCAATTGCTTTCTTTCATCTGTACTTGAGTAGGACATCCTACTGCATCCTGACCTCAAGTGGTCTGAATTGTCTGGTGTCACATATTCAAGCTGGAAACTCTCAGGTTATACCAGTGCAAACACCTGTGTGCAACGACTGAAGCACTTAGAAACTCTGAAGTATCACTGTATGCTGTAGTATACCTCATCAGTAATAATGTCACTAGGAATAGAAATGACAGGGTACAAAATATTCACTATATTTGATTTCTATGGAATTAGAACATAAATGTAAGAGTTTACTCTTAATTTTTGAGGCATTTCATGTCCTGAAAGAGCTGTTCCACTGCCTGGGAAAGTAAAGACATTCTAAAAGGTCTGAGAAATGAGCTAAAGTAGTCATGGCATTGATGGTGTCAAAAGATGTTATGCCAGCCTGAGTCTTAGTATAACTTCTCCTTGAAGTTGATCTAGTTTAAATATGTATTAATGATGCAATTAGGTTTTAATGGTGGTAAGTGGGAGCAGGCTGTGAAGTTTGCTGATGATATAAGACTTGGGGAGCTCACTAATAAAAGCCAATTTCAGGACACCATGCAGAAAGAACTGCGTGATCTTGCAGAATGGAGAAATAGAAAAGGGAATAAATGTGAAAACTGATATTAAGCACTTCTTCTATATGTTAAAAATTGGAAATGACTTAAAAGTCATGACTGTTGAAGTATTACTATATTATAACTCTACAATATGCAAATGTGATCTTTGAATGCATCAGGAAGGTCTTTCCAGCAGACATGAAGTAAATGATTGACCCTTTCTCCTCCCCCTCCCTCCCACCACTTTACTCTGGTCTTCCTTATTTCAAACAGATGGATTCAAACTGAAACAAGTCCAAGAAGTCTTTATTTAAAAACTATCATTCAAAGGTAGAAAAGAGTTTACATTTTTTTAGTATAGTGAAACAAAGGCTGCAAAGGAATATGACTAATATCTGTAAGTAAATCTTAATGTTAAATACTTAAGTGGTAAAGAAGTTCTTTAAAAGATAATGTTATTACAGGAATAGATAGATAGATAGATAGACAGATAGATAGATAGATAGATAGATAATGCACAAATATAGGCTGCAGATCAGAAGAATGTGCCTTAAAGAAGATGGTTCTTTAACAGTTTTCATAAACAAGTAGTGGAAACAGAAACCTAATCACTTCTTAAATTTATAGAGAGCATCACCACTTTTGACTGCTTGTCATACCAAGAGATTGGACTCAATAACCTGGGAAATGCTTTCTTACCACACTATGTTTGTACAATATCTAAACTACAGCCTTAAACATTAAGGTTAAATTTGCAATGATACGCTTTATTGTTCTAGCATAAATGCACTGTGCAATCGGAGTAAAAGTCAGCTTCTCCAGAGCAAGTAGCCCTTTGGCATCAGCAGTATATGAATAATAAATTTTTCCAAGACATACAACCTAAATCAATTCTCCTAAACTCCCAGTCATTGAGTATTTTGGATAAGATTACTTCATGTGCTCAAAAAAAAAAAAAATTCTCAGAGGCTTCAGTGTCTATGCAGCAATATAGTATGGTCATTGCACTTCAAGAAAGTCTTAGTCCTGCACTGTAAAGACAAAAGTCAGACCACAACTCTGGGGGATAGTGTTTCGTCTTAGTAGAGACAGCAGAAATATAATTTCTGCAATGCTCTTTCTTTGCAACAGAAGCAGCTTTTATTTGTTCAATATGTTTGGATAAAACTGGCTCTGCTTACAATTAAACAGGTTGCCTTTATCTGTATGGCTGATGATTTTTTGTCTTTGCCATTGAAAATGAAGTTCAAATGTTTATTTCAACTGGATCACTACTGATAGGACTCTATTTTAGAGAAAATCTTTCTTCATTTACATCTGAAGTCCCGAAGGAATTTTCCCTGATACAAATAGGGAAGGTTATGTTTCAAAGATATCTGTCCATTTTGCTCCAGTTAAAGTCAATTGAGGGTGTGGGATTTTGGAGGCTTTTGCAAATTAAGCCCTTACACTGCAGCTCTGTTAATGACAGTGAGTCAGAAGGGAACCCATACCACACTCCCACAACTGCATCAGCTCCTTACCTCCATTATCAGGATGTAGAACACATGTATTTTTTGTCACTGAATTCAAATGTGACTGAATATAGAGCAGATACACTGAATAGGAAGGTGCACTTTTCCATAATACCTTTTCAGAACTGAATAAAGGTCAAAATCTATTTGACTTACATTGCATGAAATTAATTCAAAGGGGACAATTCAGGACAGAATTCAGCCTCAAGCTCCTGTAAGACTGCAATTACAGATGGCCTTTTCAGAAACAAAAGAACACACTACAATGTCTCTTACATACGTCTTATAAAATTTTCCAAACCAAACCCAAATGAAATTAATGTTAGATGTTGAGTAGTTACTGCAGAGGATCACAAATTCATAATGCCATCATAATGGAGCTAAAATAAATTAACTATTTTGAGACAAGATGGAAAGCTCCATATAAACCTGAGTACTTTTCATGGACTACTCCCAGCTATAGAGAGCCTCATGAATACAGTTAATGAGCCATTGTATGAAAGTCACAGGGGAGAGGTATGATGGTCAACAAATATCTAGCATAAACATCAGGATTTCCCCATTAGAACTGATTGGTTTCATGCTGAATGTACCAATCTGAAACCTGCTGATTACTGAAACATAAAGGGCTGGTGTGCTCCCCCATTTCCTGAGCATTCTCTCTGCTCTCAGCACACACACACACACACACTAACACTTACATTGTGATGGCTTGAATCCAGGTTGTGAATGATGCATAACAGAAGGAGCAATCAAATTCCTCTAAAACCATTAAAGTCATATTTCCATTGTTAGTTTGTGGCCCGATACCCTTATGACCAATAATTCTAACTGTTAGGAACACATAATAGTAATACTGTGGGATTGGTTCAAAATTAATTTATACTGGGCTACTTCAATTAGTCAGCACAATGGTAGAACTAACAGATGTTCCATACTGTAATGCAGTTTTATGGTTAAAGAATATGACACAGCTACATTGATTTTATCTTCACTACCTTTCCTATTTAGTATCACACTACAGGCAGCATATAAGATCAAATGCAATTATGAGTCTTTAGATTTAGCAGCTGGACATGGCAAAAAGTATTAGTAAGCTCTCTTTCCCTTAGAAGACCACCATGTGGAAGAAAATCAATTATTATAAAGTTTTGGATGGTTTCCCAGATACACTGCAAAATTGCTAAACACTAAAAATTTTTTCAACCAAAAGAGGACAGGAATCGGGGGAAAGAGGAGATCTATTATAGCACTTATACCATATTTCACAGCTGTACATCACCACAACAGTGGCTTAACCCAAAATCATGGCATTGGTCCAAATCTACCATAAATTCATCCATTCCAAAGTCAGAAACAACATCTGCAAACATAAAGTTTGACTCCCTATTGCATGTAGGATGCCCAGGATACAATCTGACCTGTTAAACAACGTCAGCTATAGACAACCCAGAATTAACCTTTACAACCTTTTCCTGTTTGAAAAACATCCATAGCTTTCTTTTGATCTGAATTTGTCTCATTTTAACATCTTGCCCTCAGACCATATTAATAACTTTGGTTTTGTTTCAAATTTCTGCTTTCCATGTAAGTACCTTTAGCTTGATAACCTTTGAATCTTTGAACCTTGATAATTAGTTACTTGGAAAATTTAACTAGATTAAAAGAGATTAAGCTGTTACAGTTATGCACTGTAGGGTTTATTTCCCAATAGGGTAATCCCAAGGATTATCATGTAATGGATTATCTCTCCAAACTATTCTGTGCCCATAGCAGCAGATCTGAACACAGTGCTCAGTAATATTCAAAGGTGACATAACTTCCTTATTTCTCTACAAATGCTCCCACCAATAACATCACACTTCATGCTCATCTGACCTTTACAGTCAAGGCTTCTTGGAGTCAAAAAGTTTTCCTCCTTTATTGGAAATAACATTCTTTCAAGTTAGACCTACGACTTTATGCTTGGCCATATGTAAGTTTAGATGTTTGTTTGCACCTAGCTTGCCAGACAGTCTTGATCACCGTGCATCAAAGAATTCCCTTTTTATTATTTACTACACTCACAACATTTTTCATCTGCAACTTTATTGGTATCCTTGTGTATTTTCTTCCAATTGGTGAAGAAGAATATTAAATATAATAAAGTCAAACACTGATCCCCCTGGAACTTGTAGACAAACACCTGAAGAATGACGATTCTTCATTTACAGTAATATTTTAACACCTTTCAGTAGCCCAGGTTTTAATCAATACAGTATGTGCTATGTTGATTTTATTTCTTAATCAACATGTCATTTGCTACCAAATGAAATGCCTTATAGAAGACTAAGTGTATTCCATCAATTTTATTACCTTTATAAACAAAACAGGATTGCTGCATCATCTGTTTCATTATTCTGCCCGAGATCATTATCAGGCTGACAAATCTATAGTTGTATTTTTTTGCTGCTTGTATTGGAACAGAGCTGGATCTTCTGTTTATATCTGGGAATACAAAAATGCTTCAAGTGTTGAAACTTCATGTCAAAAATCAAGCCTAACAGTTCAAGGGTATCATAAGCCAGCTCTGTTAAAAGTCTTTTTAACAGATTGCCTGGACTTGCTTATTTGAAATGTTTGATTTTATTAGTCTTCATTTAACGTATACCTTCATTTTTTGAACTGAAATGTTTTTAAGTTTATAGCATACTAGATTCAAGGCTGCAAACAACTGCAATATTGATGTGGGGCTGTATGGTAATGCAACCTCTTCCTTATGACAAGACATAGGATATGTCTCAGATGTGGTCCTGAAGGGCAAATACTCCTTCTCCCAGCCATCTGTGTGCTCTGATATTCCATATCGTCTGCCTTTTTCCTTAAAACGGCAACTGTAGTATTTTATTTAATAAATACTCTGCCTCTGCTATGTTATTACAGAAATGTTACTATTTCCATTTTTTCTTCTTCAACTTCTCCCATTATTCCTCCATATGTCATAGTTTTCTTTGTAATCTATGGTTTGAACTTATCAAATCTATTTTTTTTTAAAATACAACTTTGAAAGATAGTAAAGCTATGCTTCCTGTTTAGTATAATGTAATCTAAAACTCAACAGGAAATATCATATTAACTGAGATAGAAGTTGGTTTTTCTCACTAAAATAACCATAAATCTCTGGTCTATGTCTGCATTAACTATGGGTAGTACTTAATTAAAAGTCAACAGTTTGTACAACATTAATTTTTCTTTAAAATATCAGACAGTATACTAGCACAACACTTAAAATAGTTTTTGCCTTTAAATGTTAATATCTGCAATGAAAAGTGTCAATTTTGCCTTCCAAAAATTATATTTATATGTGAATTAAAAACCAAAAATTAAAAAGTCAAAATATGATCCAAAAATTTAAATTATGTTGAAAAAGAAAACCTGTATAATCTGAAATTGACATTCAGAATGTTGTTGGGTTTTACTTCACCTAAAATAATCATACATACATTCACGCAAACAGGGTCAAGCATATATTCATTGAGAAAAAATAGACTTAAATACTGAGTTTGCAGCTGACTCGAAGACTTGGATTCCTGTAGCTTATTAGTCAATAACCATGGGCTCTGTAGGAACAGAAAAATCTGCCAACACAGAACTTACTACAGAATTAAAACAGTCATTTTCTAATTTAAAACTTTATTATCTATTTATTTATTAACAATTCATCCCCATTTATGTAGTCATTTTCTTCATACTCTCTTCCTTTTATAAAGTGCAGTTCATTTTACAATTGTCTATCAGTTCTGTTTGTCAAAGGCCCTGAGGCAAGACAGAGAAGTTTCTTCAAACAGAGCTATAAAACTTCATTACTTAAAGATTGTAAAGTAGTCTAACCTGTTCAACATTATAATTTATTTGGTGCAGTTTGTAGTCTTCTTTTCTCCTGTTCTCTGAACACCCGCTGTGAACCACACGACACCGGATATTTTTTACACTGTAAGCTGGCTGTCAGCCTGTAAGTACAAATTTTGTTCCTTATACCAACATGCCATGGTCACAGGGCTTGATGGTAGAAGAGGGGACAGGGAAAAGGCAGAATAGTGGCCTGTTGTTGTACTGCTTGTCTTATACACCAGGAAAGGCAACTTTATTTTTGTTGTTGCTCGAGCATGATACAACTCTCTCTCCAACTCTGAATTACTGTCCGATATATTTGATTTATAATAGGGAACAATGTTTATTTTCAAGTCACCCTGGAACAGATGTGGGAGGGTACAGTTGAAGAACAACAAAAACAAAGTAGTACAGAGTTTCTTTCCACTGACTAAGCAGGCTATATATGAAATAACAGCCATAGGTCTGTGGTTTTGCTCATGGAAACCTAGCACAGTAGTGAAGGTAAATGTAACCCTGACACACATGGGTAAGGCAACACTGCCAACTGTAACCTTAAAATTCCAAAGCTGATATTCTTCATTTATGGTATACTTATCAGTGAAAATAGAAGTGGAATTCTTCAACTCAACTACAACTCAGAATATATTCTCACTGTGACCGTATCATATCTGACCTGCTGGAAAGCAGCTTGGTGAAGGATCTGGGAGTCCTGGTGGACAACAAGCTGTCCATGAGCCAACAGTGTGCCCTTGTGTCCAAGAACACCAGTGGTATCCTGGGGTGCACTAAGAAGAACATTGCCAGCAGGTTGAGGGAAGTGATCCTACCCCTCTACTGAGGGCTGGTGAGGCCACATTTGGAATATTATGTCTAGTTCTGGGTTCCCCAGTACAAGAGAGACATAGAGCTCCTGGAGAGGGTACAGTGGAGGGCTACAGAGATGATTACGGGACTGGAGCATTTCTCTTCTGAGGAAAGGCTGAGGTGAGCTGGGCTTGTTCAGCCTTGAGAATAGATTACTGAGAGAGGACCTCATCAATGTGTGTAAGTATATAAAGGGAGGGTGTCAAGAGGATGAATCCAGGCTCTTCTCAGTGGTGCCAAGTAATAGGACAAGATGCAATAGGCAGAAACTGATGCACAGGAATTTCCACCTGAATATGAGGAAGAACTTCTTTACTGTGCAGGAGATCGAGTACTGGAACAGATTTCCCAGACAGGTTGTGGAGTTTCCCACACAAATTTGAGCCTGTGACCCATTCTACTACTTGTGGTATAGTACCTTACCTCCGTGTAAGTTCACACAGCAGCAGACACCACTGAAATGCTACAGAACTAACTCTCTCCATGCATCCACAGCAGTTGCTATAGGACCAGATTGTTGCTTTTGGCACTGCTGAGCGTAAATAAGGTCATCCCTGCATCTATCAGCAGTATCTTCCCCCAAATCTGGTAACAAACTGCTCTGGGAGAAGCTGCCACTCTGAGTACGTTTGTTCTCACTCCTTTGAGCAGCATGCATGCAACCATGCTCACTCACCAACTCCAGGAGAGCGGAAAGTGATTCACCTCGGTTTTGCAGAACTATAGAAAACTCCCCTGTGCTTAGCTGCCAGCGTTCCCTGGCCCTCATAAGTCCAGAAAAGAAATGATGGGGAGGGTTTAGTGTAAGCAGGTTATATGCAAGCCCTGCTTCTACATATTCAGTCTTGCTCAAGGGCACTGCCATGGCTATCTTCGGGGCTGTGATGTAATGCAGCTGAAGTAACTCACTATATACATGTATATACCAATATGTACCAATATATACCTAGCTTTCCTTTTTTTTAATTCGTTGCCTGACCATATCTCTGTTACAGAACATGAGTAAATAATTCCTGCAAATATGTAAGTAATCTTTACTGGGGAATCAGTAATGGTAAATGCAGCTCAAGCAATGCAGACATCAATTATCATGATCAATATGATGAATGTAACAGCACAAGATAATAACAGAGAGGTGAACACTAGGCTCCTGCAAAAGTTTAATAGAAAATAAAGGTTCTTCAAATTTTAACCAAACCTCTGTTAGATATTTATGTTTTAACATATTTATTGATTTGTTATGTCATAGATAAAACATCTTTAAACTAAAAAATCAAATCTTTTAAGAAGAAAATCTTAAAAGTGCAGAAAGTGTAATATGACTTCTTTATCTCAATTTAGAAAGTGAATTGATACTTGCAGCTACCTTTGCAACTATTACTCTTAGCAAGTTTTTTTCTATTTGTTTTCTTTCTGACTGGAGATAAAAACACTAAATCATTATCATAGTTTTGTTGCAATCTGCTACTGTTAGCTTTTTATACATCTTTATTTGTTGTAACTCATTCAGAACTCTTTAAAACTTTTATCTTTCAAATATATAATATTTTTACTTGAGGTTTAGTGCATTTGTGTTTTTTTCCTCTCAAGGTGTTTTCACTATGCAATTCTGAGCAGAAATAGAGTATTAATGTTTAAACGAGAAAAGCACTGTCTCTTCCCTTATCATTATTTTTACGATTTGAAAAAAAAAAAAAGCAAAACCCACAAACCAAAAAAACCCTAACTGAATAACACTACTTTTGGAGACAAAAATGAGTATATTAAAATTCCAATTATTCACTGGAAATATCCTCAGTGAATAAAAGCCTACTTTTCTTCTCTGAAGTAATTGGTTTTGACTGGGTATGGTTATTTGAACTTGAAAATTTCATAGCAGGCAGAGTCTTTTAAAAACATTACTTACAGTTGTATACCAAAGGAAAATTTGCAGCAGCAGAAATATTTTCAAAGTGATTTTTCTGAGAGTCACTATACTAAGAAACTAAAATCTGGGTCTAGCATGAGTTATTTGTAATGAATTATTCTGTGATTCCTGCCATCCTTACTTTAAGTACATGTCCTCACACCCTTTTTCTTTATGAGCGCTATATTTTCAATATGATTTGGGAACTGTAAAATATAACCATACTTATATGTCACCCATGTACCTCACTACTAATACCAATTATGAGTAGTGCCATGCATCTCCTTCATTAACTGCTATCTTACCCTAGGATGTCTAACAGAGAAGGTTTACGGGAGAACAGAGACAATCACAACTGTATTTTAATTCTTCCCAAAAGATCCACAAATCACCTACTGGTTAATAGCATCATTTTGAAATGGAAAGGTAAAAACTTGAGGTTTCATTACTGAAAATGATTTGAAAGAAGTTTTTGGAGAATTTAAGGGAACAAATATCCCACTTTCCACCTTGGGATGGAAAACTGCAATAATGAACTTAAAAGAGCATAATGAAAGGAAGCAATAGCTTCTCCTTATGCATTCTTTCATTTTTTTCATCTGTCTGCAACACCCTTCTTTTTACAAGTCCACAACCAGACCCAACAATTCACCCAGCCACCTCATTCACCATCTGACTTCACCGCTGCAGCATTTCAACCTTGCTTTTCACCCTTTTGTCTCACATTTTAATCTGCCTTATCTAGTAGAAATCTTACCATGCTAACACTCCCTTTTCAGAATGGAAAAAAACTCTTCATGTTTATTCCATCAGAGATAACATTCATCCTGCTAAAAATCTGAATATCTCATGACTTAGGGAGAGAGAGAGAATTAGATCAAAAGACCCTTCTCTTTACAGCCCTATTTCTCTCCACATCCTTAAAATAATGTCCTTCTCCTACTCAACATTTTAAAGTATATCTCTGCATTTGTCTGGGACCATGGGCAGGTACAATTGTAGCATTTTACTACTATGATGTATTTTCATTAACCTTTCACCTTTGAGGGCAGGTCTTTTTTCCACTTCAAAAACAGCTTAAGAGATACGGTCACAGACTCATAGGCACTACAAAAGGAGTGAAAGGCAGAAAGAACTTAAGAGTCTATTATATATCAAAAGCAAGATATTTTACAAGCCCATCAATTTAACATTTAAAAGTGTAGTGGGAAGGTCATATGAAACAGTACTCCCTTCATGAAATTGTTTTCAAAATACAGGAGAGCATATGATTGAAATCCTTGAGCAGAGCTCTGTGTAGTATTAAATCCTGTCTCAGACTAGACCCACAGGAGCTGTGGTTGGTTGCTCCCAGCCCAAAGGTGACTCCCAACACCTTTGATGGGCTCCTAAGCTCCAGGTGCATGATGTGCAAGTAGCTAGAGGTGTGATTCACTCATCAGTATACCTGGCTGGTGTAATGCAGGGAAGATGCTGGCCACTGCCGGTCTCTCCAGTCTGCTGGGGCAATGTTCAGGGACCCCCCTGGATGATACTACAACTGGGCTTAGCCATCTTCTCACCTTCCATCCAGGTGTGTTCCTCTAGCCACAGGAACACTTTTGGGGTGTGAAGTGTGACTTCAGTGCCTTTGGAGAAGTTGTCTTTAATCAACACTTGAAAGATCTGGGCACCTGCTGGGGTGACAGAAATGTTTCAAGCTGAATTTCTTGAACACTTCAGTTTTTACATGTAAATATCCAGTGGGAGAGGATCATCTCAACATAATATGATATTATAATCTGGAGTAAATTCAACAATAGGGTTCATAAGTGTGCTGACTACTACCATCAACTCCAGCCATATTACCCTAGAGTTTTCTTTTGAGAACATTGTAAGAAGACAAATTAAAATCCATGCATGACACAGGCTCAAGTAGCTGACCTATTGAACAAAAGTAAGGTGGCATATCTATCCCCTCTGCTGCTCATCATTGTCATGCTACTTAAATTGGATAATCATGCTGTAAAAATGTTGCCAAATCAGGTTCCTCACCTGGCAAATGTGGAGGGAGAGCACTTCTGCAGGTAATGTGGTTCTGATCGGTGAGAGACAGCTAAGTCCAGGTGTTAAATTCTAAATTCTTCAACCATTGCCTTAAGCCCAACTCAGCATCAGAGAACCTTACATAAAATATCTGGGTATATTTTATATAGGTAGCAGTTTGTGTGGGACATTTGAGGATTGCAGTCTTCAAGTCTGATATTTTGAATCATAATTTTCTTGGGTTTGAACATCTAATACTTCTGTGTTTCTATTTCATCTCAACCAAGCTGTCAGTGCTTTACAGTTCCAACCTCCTCAATGCATTGATGTTGCCAACATCCTTTCCCACTTCTTCATGATTCTATTAACTGTCTGTAAAGATCTGAGGTCTGAAATATGAATTTGATGTGAAAAAATCATCTTTATTTCTCTGAGAGTAGGAGGTTACACCACAAACCACCGTCAGTGAAGATGAAAAAGGAAGCAGAGTGTCTGGTTAGAAAATGGTTTGCGGAGTTGCAATACTGTGCCTTGCCAAACACCATTCCTAACACCAGAGGGAGCTGAGCAAAGGTATAAATTCTGAAAACCCACTCCTTGAGAAGCCCAGACTCCGCTGGCCAAATGGGCTCCCGCAGCTAATTCTTCTGTCTATACAGATTCAGATACAGAACTGAAGGCAAAAAATATTACAAATATTACCATAAGGTGAGAATTGATTACCTACTGTTTGAGGAGTAAAAAAATAACTTCACAATGTGTACCCAAAAGTTTTCTTCCTTTTTTATCCTCTCACTGAGAACTTTATCAGTCTCTTACTTTTTGACATAACATTCATTTTTAAAAATTAAAGCTTTCACACATCTTCTCCTTGGGTGGCATTGGTAGACTGTAACTTATATTTATTTCATACACAGTTATATTTTTCCCAATCTAAATTGCTACTTTTATAGAAAGCTGTAAGTATTTCCTCTTACTGCTTCAACATTTCACAGTTTTGCAACACGGATATCTTTATAGGTTTAATATAATTTTCTTGCTTATCAACAAAGATTTTACTTCTTCATCAGCAAACAGGGCTTGGCTTTTGGGTGCTGTTTTGTTTTGTCTTTCATTTTTATGTTTCCCCTACAGTTTTAAAGATATACAGAAAAACCAAACCAACCAACCAACCAACCAACCAAAAACTCTGATCATATTACAGATAAATCTCTTTAACTAAAACTTTCTTTAAATAATAACAATAATAAACCCCAAACTATAAAGTTTTGCTTTAATTCCTAATGAAAAAAAAAAAATCCACAGATCTATCAAGCTTGCATATAGACAGTCTGTAATTATTTCAGTGTTTGTCATTGGCATATATGATGACAGGGGTATCTCTACCAGCAGACAACAAAATTCAGCCCTTCCCAGGCAATTAACTGACTGCAAAAAATGTAGACACTCCCACTGTATTCAGAACATGCTCAACACATTTGATCCAGTAGTTGGGGGCTACCCTGTAAATTCAAGAGAACTTTAATATCCAGAAGTCGTGGGGTGTTTTATGCAAAACTCTCTTTTTTATTATTTAATATTTTCTATTGACATGAGCATTCTACTGTTGCTCACTGCAATGGCCTGCTGGATAGAGGACTTGCCATTTTTTGCTTCATTTGTAATTACTATGCTGCAATAACTTTCCTAATGCATTTACCTTTCATTTTCTTCTCTGACATTTACCTACATCACACCTCATTTGCTGCTCAGGAGTCCAATTAATATTAAAAATGCTATTTTTGCCTGCGTTCATCTGTTGCTGATCATTTCTGCGCAATAACTTCAGATCTGTATGAAATACCACATACTTCATTTTAAAAAAGCTAAGTATGCAGTTATAATTACTGATGTGTATGTTTCATTTCTGAATATGAAAATTATCATCATCCATTTGCATGTGCAATTATCCATTCTGCATTTACCATCTGCAGGTGAAGGTTTCACGGACCACAATGGTCATTTCACATGCAAATTAGACATGACTACACTTGCATGATTTACATGCAATTCCTTGTCTGAGACATCTAAAAATCAAGACCTAAAATTAATATTTACAATAAAGGTGACAATTAAATTCATCAATATGAGGAAATTCTAATAAAGGTGTAATATTGTGAAATCTCATGTCATATTATTATTGTGTTTAACAGTTATGCCATAGTTGCTGCTGGACAAGTGAATAATGCTAAACTTTGTATCGAATCTGTGGATTGATTTGCACATTTGGAGAAGTAGTAGGTGATAAATGGAAGGCTTTGATGCAAAGTTTTACTTTGTAAAATCAGTTAAGGTGACCTCATGTGAAAAACGCAAAATGAGAATATAGGTTCAATTTTAGGGGAAGGAGATTTAGCCTGTTGCTGAGTTGTGGAAGAGCTAGTTGTTGTGTTTAATCCATTACAGAAGATGTTGATGGGCTAGTCTTAAACATGCAGCTGTTGGGTCACTGACTCTCTATTGTTCAAGCCGTCTATATGTCAAGTTTTAAGTCTCACACAAAAACCAGTGACATTGATGCGAAAATTCAGCAATGGGAGATGTGAAATAAAGGTTTTCATCCTCACTGAAAAGAATTATTTAAATATCTATTTAGAAAATAATATCTTCCTTGGGACCTGCAAAAGCGGCAAGTGTGAAAAGAAAGGATTAACAGAGATGCCCTTGTGTTTTGCCCAAGGAATAAAAGTTTTTCCCACATAAAAAAAATTCTTAAGTTAGCTTATTTCATTAAAATCAAAGGCAAATTCGGAATTTGGGATTGTTGGGTCCCATTCCTTTGAAACACCCTCATCAAATTGTTATCCCAAAAGTGAGTGTAAGAATTCCTGTTTTACAGATAAGTCTCTTGTAAAATATTTCATATTTGACATTTGTATTATAATATGCATTTCGACATCCTCTTTTCTGTAATAGTAGTCACTGACTTTCCAGAACTTCATGACTTCTTTTGTTAGAGGACAATATGTTGTATCTTTTTGCTGACACCAAATTTATCCTTGTCAGAATGTTTTAATTTTTTCTATAACAAAAGAAATTAAATTTTTTCTGTGGTCACAGATAGCCTCTTAGCTACCCAGCAAGTTTCACGGACATAGCCTAAGCAGATAGGTCTCCTGAAAATTGAATTATGTTCTTAAGTTATTGAGTAGTAGTGCTTTTATAGAAGTCTAAGGGCACAAGAAAGACAAGGTTTATAAGGAGAAATAGTATTTTCTATCAGAATAATTCATGTAATGGTGAAAAAAGTGATACATTGGGGGCTCAGGATACCTTAAAATAAGCATCTTTGAATGACCAGTAAAAAAAAAAAGGAGAAAAACAGAAAAAAAATTCTTAAGAATTAATACATTAAAAAAAAAAAAAAGGAAAACAAATGGTTCATCTATTTATAGTCTGTCCTTGTCTATTCTACTCCCTTACACTGTACTCATTTTTGTGATATATTGGAACCTGCCTTTAGTTTGTCAAGAAATATGACTACAAAATAGAGGTATGGAACTAGATCAATCCAGGTCACCAGGTCCAGTCATCACTTTGTCAGGTAAACCCTTTCTTAAATGTATCTTGCTTAAAACTGATTATGCTCCTTTCTTCCCCTTTTCTAGTGACAAAGTACTGTTTCAGAAACCTGCTGCCACAAAGATTAGAAACTTGCTTCTAAATTCTACCTCAAATTAAATGATTGGCTATTTTTGACTTATTTATCTTGTGGTAGCATAGATGAAAGTGCTTTTGCCTTCCCCAAGTTGGTGGTTGACTTTCTTATGTACTTGTAGAGAGCAATCTTATCTGGTAGCATTTTGCTCACCTAAATAATTCAAATTTTTATCTTTATCTTCTTGCAAGAAATAAATTAATTTTCCTGATTGCCTCACAGCCTGTTCCTATGTCTGCTGTACTTAACAAAATCTTTATTAAACATGGACATCAGAACTGGACATGCTACTGCTGTCTTTGTTGACCTCTTATCTATCTGTCCTGACTTGCTGCATCTTACAATTTTGTCTTTTTTTTCATGACCACATCACATCCATGACTCATAGTCATCTTGTGATTACTAATACACTCAATATATTATACATTTGTCATGTGTTGTTTTTTCATTCTCTGAGTCTTTTCCCATCAGGAGAAGCATGTCCAGAGATGTGTCAGGCTTTAGTGGCATTTTACTTTTTATGTTTCACCCCTTATCTGTGCTACATGTCACTGCAGGTTTTTATAACAGCTGTCTTAATTTTTCTATTTGAATTAAAAGATGAGGACACTGGTGATTTTTGATAGTTCCTGAGCAGCTAAATCCAATGTCTCAGACCAACCACACAGAGATTTGTCATTCAGATATAAAAATTATGTCCCCAGTGCAAAGTGTTGAAGAAGCACACTTGTTGACCATGGTCTTAACCTGATATCCTGTGATAGCCATTTAGGTACTTTGGCAACAAAAGAACCTGTCATCAAATTCTTGATGTAAGAATCTTGATGATTCTTATGAAATAAATACTGTTACAGCTGTCACGACAGCTATGAGCTGCTCACAGAAGCTTTATTAATGCAGAAAATAATGTGCAGTATTTCATACCACCTGTGAAGACTTCTTACCTTGTACCTCAATACAACTATACTGTCTTGATACAGTCAAGAGCAGAGGAATGCATAAATAACTACAGTTAAATAATTCTGAAATATTCTGAGACATTCTTCAGTCTCTTCAATGAGAGCTGATATGGTTGGTCATGCTTAAAGAGGTAGATCATTGATTTTGGCATGAGTGAGGGTTACAAAAAGAGGACCCTGTTATCCACAGAGAACAGTGGCAGTTCTTGTGTTAAACAGATAGAGGAGCCAAATGCTCTGAGCTCCTGGAAATTTAACTGAGAAGGAAAAATTATTAGTTTCACCTTTTGTTTTTCTTTTTAATCCAAACCTATGTTTTTAAGGAACATAAGAGCAAATCAAATTTACAGATGATTATCAATTCTGGAAAAAACCATGAACTTTGATACTGGTAATGAGGGTATCTATGCATAGAGTTCTTAATATATTTTTAACTGACAAATTTTAAGTTGTTTCTTGCCAGAAAGAAGAGATTCACTCAGAAACTCAAGCCAAGTTAAAATGTACAAAATGGTAAAAAAAATACAACGATATGCAAACCTAAGTTGAGATTATTTTAAAAATAATGAAGGGGGAAAAAAAAAGCTCCTTAAAAGGCCTTGATGGATTTGTTTTAAATAGAGGGTGAATTATGCAGCCTGTTTTCTTGTTTTGTTAATGAAGCATCGAGACCTAAAATATATTTAGTGTTTCATGAATATGCAATGAATTGCTAAATATTTGCAATGAGGTTTGCCAGGGTGAACTTTTTTGAAAACTTACCAACCTGAACACTTAAAAATACTTTGAATCCACCAAGAGATCAAACACAAGAGCTGATCAGCTGCTCTCTCTGCCTTGAGGAAAGATTTCTAGTGGGTTTTGGTTTTTTTGATCAGCCAATACAGAAGAGCAACCACTATGGATGAAAGAGTTCGTGACCTCAGTCAAATAACGTCTTGACCAAGTAGCAGATGGAGGTGTTCAAAGGTTCCCCATGTAGGCTGATAGGCTGATAGAACTGAACTGGAGTTATTATTATTATTAATATTATTGTTTTTATTATTATTATTATAAAACACAATTTCTTGTTTTGCACCTGCCACCCAAAACGGGACCTTTAGTGTGCTCAGTGAGTTTGAAAACATTTTTCAGCTCTGTTAAACATCAATTTATTTATAAAAGTCCAGTCATAAGTAGAACTAGACTAAGTACAAAACACTGTAAAATGGAAGCAGTTTTGCAAGACAGAAAATAGAAAGGGAAAAAAGAAAAATCAGCCTACTTCATCATCTTGGAGCTCTTCCTTTACTTGGTATCATGATCAAAGAATGGCTTAGGTTGGAAGGGACCTTAAAGATCATCTAGTTCCAACTCTGCTGCCATGGGCAAGGAACCCTCCATCAGAAGGGGTTGCTCAGAGCCCCATCCAGCCTGGCCTTGAACATTTCCAGGGATGAAGCACCCACATCTTCCCTGTTGAAGTGCCTCACCACTCTCACAGTAAAGAAATTCTTCTAAATATCTAATCTAAACCTACCCTCTTTCTGTTAAAGCCATTACATCTTTTCTTAACACTGCTTGTCCTTGTAAACAGTCCCTCTCCATCTTCACAGAATCACAGAATATTCTGAGTTGGAAGGGACCCACATAGATCATCAAGTCCAGTGCTTAGCCCTGCACCAAACCAAGAGTCACAACATGTGCCTGAGGATACAATCCAAGCAGTTCTTGAACTCTGTCAGTTTTGGTGCTGTGACCATTTCCCTGTGGAGCCTGTTCCAGTGCCCAACCATCCTCCGGGTGAAGAAACCTTTCCTAATACCCAACCTAAACCTTTCCTGATACAGCTTCAGGTCCTGTCACTGGTCACCNTACTTAGCCCTGCACCAAACCAAGAGTCACAACATGTGCCTGAGGATACAATCCAAGCAGTTCTTGAACTCTATCAGTTTTGGTGCTGTGATCATTTCCCTGTGGAGCCTGTTCCAGTGCCCAACCATCCTCCGGGTGAAGAAACCTTTCCTAATACCCAACCTAAACCTTTCCTGATACAGCTTCAGGTCCTGTCACTGGTCACCACAGAGAAGAGATCAGTGCCTGCCCCTCCTTTTCCCCTCACGAGGAACTTGTAGACTGCAATGAGGTCTCCCCTCAATCTCCTCTTCTCCAGGCTGAACAGATCGAGTGACCTCAACCTCTCCTCATACAGCTTCCCCTCAAGGACCTTCACCATCTTTACTGCCCTCCTTTGGACGCTCTCTAGAAGCTTAATATCTTTCTCATACTGTGGCACCCAAAACTACACATAGTATTCAATGTGAGGCCTCACCTATGTAGAGTAGAGCAGGAAAACCACCTCCCTTGACCTCTTCCTTGTAGGCTCCGGGCTGAAAAGCTTCAATTCTGTCAGTCTGTCTTCATAGGAAAGGTGCTCCAGCCCTCATATCTTCATCTTTTCATAAAAGGCCAACCCAAAGAGGATGCTTTTCGCCCCATCACTTGTTCAGATCAATGCAGCACTGGGTCTCTCCCACACTTGCTTTAAANGGTGAGGCCTCACATATGCAGAGTAGAGCAGGACAATCACCTCCCTTGACCTCTTCCTTGTAGGCTCCGGGCTGAAAAGCTTCAATTCTGTCAGTCTGTCTTCATAGGAAAGGTGCTCCAGCCCTCATATCTTCATCTTTTCATAAAAGGCCAACCCAAAGAGGATGCTTTTCGCCCCATCACTTGTTCAGATCAATGCAGCACTGGGTCTCTCCCACACTTGCTTTAAAGAATGGTCACCCTCTCTCGTTAATAAAACTATAATCAAATTCTTTCAACACTAGGTATTATTAAGTCACAACAACTATATTTCAAACTGCTGCTGGTAGCAGTATTTTAAATTGGGCTCTGAGTCATATCAGGGCTTTGTATGGCCACTCTCTGGGAAAGAAGCAGGCATAGCTGCATTGGATGTGCTTCTGCTGCTGAAGTGTGCAGGCTGCCTCTTATTCCACACTCCTGCCAATAGCTATTCATAGGCTGAAAATTGAAAGAGCTAAAAGGTAATTATTCTTCCTACTTCGTTACACTGCTGAAAGGGTGGGGAGCTTTAAGGAGAGCTGGAGTGGGGAGCAGTAATCCTGTCCTCCATCCCAACCAAATTCCTCTGGGCACGTGCAGCAGGGCAAGAGATGTGATGCTGCACAGGACAGTGCAATTGCTTAGATGACTGGGTAACAAGTAGAAAGTCCAAAGGATTAATGCAAAGCCTGCCAAGTGTCACTGTTCACCCCTGAGCATGACCTTTGGTATCCCACTGAGGTTTGTACTGCTAAATTAGACTGGTTTTTATAGAAAATAGTAAACGGTGAAAAAAATCACCATACAGTGACTGTATTTAAAACTATTTATTCTTAAGTATACTGTGATAGCTCTAGAGCTGTCAGTCGGGCATTTAGGGTACCTATGTAAAAGCAGATGAACAATCTAAATCAAAGGATATTCTCTGATATATAGAGAAAATACACACAACAAGCTGACTGGAAAACAGTAAGAAAATTATGATGATGGTATTGTAACCTGTGGTTGTAGCTTTTCTCAAATTGTATTATGTCTTATCAGACAAGAATTATTTCTAATGGCAGAAAATGTATCATCTCATCCAAATCTTGTTAGAAGATGATAGATGGAAGATAGTTAGCTGATTTCTTTTGCATTTAAGGAGAATTTCAGGTTGTTCCTATCTGAGTCGCTAAAAGTTAGGTTTCTTGACAAATATGAAATCCTGGTACAAGCCAATATTGAAGTTACTCAAGTGAAACTTTTAGTGCTTTCTCTTTCTGAACAGCCAGGGCAAATGATCCTCTTTGCATTTTCTGAGATCATTCTAATTAAATTTAGAGCCAGCTCAGGTTCCTGAATTCAGATTCAGAAGATCAGGTGAAGGAGAAAATACCAAACAACACTTGTAGACTGAATGAATTATCAGAATAGACCCCAATCCCATAAAATGTTCAGTGACATTGATTCCTGTTTTAAATCACAGTAAGCTGTGATTGTTCAGTGTAATTGGTCCCAGGTGTCTGAGGCACAAGATTGCCCTTTAGTAAGAAGTATTTCCATTTTGTTAGCACTAGTGTAATGCTAGAAAACCATGCAATTCTGTAGCAGCTCGATTCTATGTACAACAGAATAAGAGAATACTAAATCTTAGAAACTTATAGAGATTCAAGAATTGTTATAGTGGCATTTGAAAAGAGTGTATTTCAGATTGATAATATTTGGAGAAGTATCTATTTTCAGACTTCCTTCAGACAGTCTACGAGCATAAATTGCTGTGTCACAAAATTCATCCAGTTTATAAGCTAGTCATCTAGAGGATATGGGAAAGATTGTGCCTCCTGTCCCAAAAGCTGTGAGCAAGCAGAAAATATTAGACCTCCATTTTTAATAGCATGAATCCATAAACACTGTAAATATTTCAACTACATTCCAAAAGTTAAAAAGAAACATGATTTCCTCTGGTTAAGTAGTGTTTCTTTGCAAGTCTAAGATTCAGGGGTTGATGGACAAAGTGTCAAAGGATTTACTTGAAAAATAGCATGTGGTTATATGCAGATTTCCCTCAATAATATGAATAAATGCAGTAACTTTACTACAGGAGTAGTCCCTTCCTGTTTTCAGATATGTCATAAATCTTGCTATGCTACAGAAGCTCAAAAAAATCAAATTAATCAAAAAAACCCTAATAATCTCTATTGTACCATACACTCCCACTTGAATATCTGAGTTCAGATGTCATCAACAGTAAAATGAATGGTCTTCCCTGAGGAAGAATGATGTGTGAAAATAACCAAGAGAACAGCAAGGTGGTATGATGATGGCTTGTAAGATGTTGTTTGTACCAATCGTACCTGATATTTAATTGCTTTAATTTAAAGACATAAGGAATCTTACTGTCACTAAGGCTGAAAAACATAATAATCAGTAGCTGACAGCAGATCCTCACCAGATGCTTGCTGTCATAGTGCTGCAACACTCATTGAGAAGCATATTCAGTTGGAAAATCTTTCATTTGTTGTTTGATTTCACTGTTTCTGATTATGCTTTCCCTTAAAACGTGCTTTGGGGTAAAGCAGGTCTTAAAAGCAATATAGCTAGGCTATGTTCTGCCTGGGCTCAACAGACGTCTGTCTTTAGTATTGCTAACACGGTTATGCAAGTCCAGTCTCTGAGGCAGCTTTTTTTGTGATAACTGCCCAATTCACCATGCTCCAGCATGCCAGACTGATAGATCATCCATCTACAGATGAGATGCAATGACTAGAACTGGAGATATGGGACAGTAGTTTTGGAAGTTCCTTCTATGCCAAAGTCAAATGTGACTTCAGACCCTTTGAACAGTATGATGAACTGCTGCAGTTTTTTCCAGGTTCTTGGTGTATCCTGGTGCCATTCATCAACTTTCCCTTTGTCCTTTGACAATAGATTCTGTATTTTTTCACTGTAATGTAAGGTAGTATTTCCATAGGATACCATCAACACAAAAAATTATTTGTCCTTGTGGTGGGGTATATTATAGTAGTCAATTATATTGTAGCATTCAGGGACCATTAGAAAAGATGTACATCCTTCTCATGTCTACTTCAATGCTTTTATATCCAAAAGGTGCCAAACCCCTGCTTCACATGGGGAAATTATAAGTACTATGACTATGTAGGGAAAAAAAATAGATAAAGGAAATTAAGAAATTTAGGGGAAAACAATAAACAAGTGAAACATGAAAAGGAAATTTTACATTAGGTTTTCCACACAGTGTAAGCAGGGAAAATACACAGTGGATTATTTTGCTTCATCACAAGCATCTTATAAGAATGGCATGTATCAAACAAAGCAGGGTAAGTGCATGCAAACATAACTGAAAAGTAAAACTGCTAGACTGAGTGAATCAGTGAGGAAGAAAAATCAAAAATAACGGGCAAATGTTGCACTTGAGTCTGAAGATGATATAGGGTATTTTATCAAGTATATAGAATACATCTTAAAGAGATGGAGACTAGTAAGAGATTTCTGTCCAACCAGGAAAAGTTGTCTGAGCATGAACGGGACAGTGATGTATGAAATTCTTGTAACTATTTAACTATTGTAACTATTTAGCAACAAAGTCAACAAAACAAGAGCAATAAAAATGACTGCTTCCCAGCAGGTGGCAATGAAGTTAATGTACACCTGAGCACCCACTTGCAATATTCATAAAGATTGGTGGATTTTCTTACTGGAAGTCTTACTCCTTCTCTTTGTAGGTCTCTATTGAAAATCCCAAGGAATGATAGAACAAAATAGGGGCCAACAGAAAAATTTCAAGCATTGCAAGATGCTGCCACTTGACACTGTTTGGCTAAAAAGAGCATTTTTTTTTTCATAAATGCCAGGGAAGGAAATTGTGCAATACTATAGAAACTTGTCTGTATCATCACTGCTTCAGAAGTCATAGCTCATGTTTTGCTGCCTATAAATATGCTGAGAACTTGAGGGGTTTTTTCTCTAGTTAGTGCATTCAATATACGTTTTTGAAAAGCTTTGCAATTTTTACTAAATTCACCCATTATATTTTCAAAATTATAGGCAAAATATTAACATGACAGCTGACAAGGCCCCTTTAATGTTGTTAGTGTGAAGATATGTCGTGCAGTCCTGTGAAAGCACAGTGTGATAGATGGATGTTGTACAGGCTTAGCAGCAATCCTGATTTGTATGCAGTGATTCTATCCTCATTCTGAGACTCCCACATTATGCCAGGGATTATGATTGTTCTGAGACTCATGATCCCTAGGAGAGGCATGCAGAAAAATACCTAAAAGTGCTACAGTGAGGCAAAGTTATAAAGGAACAGCTGGGGGGACCTGACATTGACAACAAAACAGGGAAAAGACAATCCCATAGGCCTCAGAGGGATAATTGAATGACATCCTCTGTTCCTAGCATTTCTGGTAGTCTACCATTCTTTCTTTCTTGTCTATTATGTCACTGCAAATAATAACCCTGTCCTTAATAATATAGAAGAGTTGCGTACTTGACTATTCTAATGTTTTCTAAATTAGTCTACCTTCAAGATACGTTTACTGGATCCTTGAAACTCTACTATATAGTAGAGGAGATACTGAAAAACCCTGTTAGCTGACATGATCTGTTGTAAAGAAATCTCAGTTTTCCTTTGTGTTTGGTTAAATTTTAAAGTTTTTGCTTTAAAAAGTGATCTGTATGGCTGTCACATAAATGGAATTGTTTAAATTTTAAAAGCAATTTACAAATTACTCCTCTGTAGTATGTCTATGCATTAGCGGCCTAATAATGGATTTCCATATGATATTTCCTTATTGCTTTGTTAATGGAAGAAGTTTAGCCAGTTGCTTTTGTAATTGTGACTTGATTATGTTCCAGTTTTTACAATAGACTTTCCTAAGCTGAAATTAAACACAATTAGCTCTCTTCAGTGTCTGATCCCTTGAAAATGTGTATCTAACTAGTACAGAAGGACTGCTGCTTGTGCATTCACATAAGAAGCTGAAAGCAGTCCAGCAGAGAAATTATGAATTTGGAAGGCTATGTTTATCAGAAGTGAATACTGTAAAGTAGCCAGGCATACTGGCAAAGAATAATACTTTAATCACAAAACAGATCAGTGAAAAATGTCTTTTTTCAAGGTACTTTGATGGAGAAACAAAAATTGCAATTAACAGAGGAACCTAAAATTCAGCTGTTGGAAAAGTTAGCTAAGGCTAACTTCAAAGAGAATACAGATAATTGCACAAATATACATATAGTCTGACCAAAAGTCTCTGCTAAAAATATTAAAATTCCTAATCAGACTTCCTCAAAAACCAGGAAGTGAAGTAAATAAGGTTTCTGGTGGAAGCTTGCATATATATTATTCAAAGGGTTTTCCTGAAGAAATCTGCTTTATGAGCCTCCTCTCTTCACAGGATTAAGCAGGGGTTCGGATATGCAGCACAGTGCTAACTCTAAGGCTTAAAAGGAAAGATTAGGCCATCACTGCAGAAGGTTGTTCTCTTCTGTATGGGTCACCGTGCAGAGAGGCACAGCAACGTGCACTTGGAAGCTTGGCAGCAATTTGTGGCATGGCAATGGAATATGCAGATGGGTGATCAAAGAGCTGCTCAGCTTCTGAAGGAGAGTGGTTTTGAGCAATTCTCAACTCATCTTCTCTTTAGTTTATCTTTATTCCCCTCTCCTGTTTCTTCTGTCTCTTCCTTTCCTCCTCTTTGACTGATCTCCTCCTTTCAATTTTTAATTAATTTTTGATTAATTTTTAATTCCCACCTTCCCCCGTCCAGTCAGTTAAACCTCTTTTCTACAGTTTTTCCTCATTACTCAGAGCTAATTGTAAACACGGGAACTCAGTTGCAGAGGCTGAAGCCACACCACCACTGAAAAGGCAGGAGCAACAACAGACACTGGAATACTCTCACAAACAGGAATATCATCCAAAACATCTGAGTCCCCAGGAAAGGGGGGATATATCCATACCTGGATATTTGGGGGGGCTGGGACTGAGACAGGGCTATAACCAGGAGACAACTAAGAAGCAGACTGAAAAATAACATCTTCAAAGGACAGAAACAATGAAAAACCAGCCCATCTGTAAGATGAAAACAAAAGTTTAAAGTTTGTTGATATTTTCTGCAGCTAGAATAAGTCATAGGCCAGAAATTATTGGGAAACTTTTGTCATTAGCAGTTGTATAACCTTGTCAATAATGTTGTCGATTCATTACTAAAACATGCAAAAATAACAAAACTTCTATCTGTAGTATCTGCCTATCCTGCAGGACAATGCCTAACCTGCAATTGTAAAAATAGCAAGTAGTACTTTCGTTAACTAAGCAACTGGTTTTAAATATTGATAGATAAAGACATTTCTGATATTGATGGTAAATTGTCAATTACTCGGATGATTCTCAAGTTCTAGAATAAAAAAAAAAGTTGTAAAATGGTTTTGTATGGTCCAAATTACAAAAAATTGCAAATGATAAAATATCAATGTATCTTTACATTTTTACTTTTAAGTACAGTTTGCCAATAATACTCTCATTCTTTGATAAGTGCCAAAACTTTTTTTTTTCTGATGATTTTCTTCATAACCAAAAAGATATTAGTGTTACTCAACACAAGAAAAATATGCTTTCATTTACCCAAACATCTGGAACAGCCCAGCAGAGGTTGGTTTGTTATGAGTTTGATTGGCTGTGGTTTCATAGCTTTTGATCAATAAACTAATTGAGCATTGTCAAATTGGTCTTCTGGGCTTTTACTCCTATTAGAAGCAATTCATACTCAAATTTGGGATGAAAACATAGAGAAAACAGGCACAGTGATGTCTTCTCTGTGAACAGCCTTGTACCATAGAGCTTAATTCTCATTTCTCCTCATAGCTCACTCTGGAAGGATAAACATAATTTCTTTCCACAGCTTCCACTGCCCTGATGTTGCTTACATTTTCACACGATTGTAGTGAAACTCTCTTTTTAGCCCTGCTAAAGTTTTACACATGCTGTCCTGCTTTACTAGTGTTTGTAACCTACTTTTCTGATATGTATCCTTCATTACCTTACTTAAACAGTGTCACATTTTCCACTTTCATTTATAAGGCCTTGCAAAACCTCAGTCCTGTGTTGTTTTCACTGTATGTTATTTTTGCTATGCTATGTGAAATCCAAATGTAAGGGTCAATAATCTTTGAATTTTGATTAAAAGGTCCAGGGGAGAGAATCGTGTGCATAACATTTATTTATTTATTTATTTATTTATTTAATTTTCTGGTGGCTTTCAATAGTATTGAGGTCTCTCTGAACTGCATTTAGAAGATTTTACAGGAAACTCTGCTCCAGCACTACTAGGACCTTTCCTTTCAGCTTCATCATTGACTTAGTGCCTCCAGACCCTTATTTTAAAATAAATTCCCGCTGGCATCCACAAATTGTCAAGTTCCAGTAATATTAAAAGCAAATGCAATACCTTTAAATGCATATATCAAGGAAGGAATTCCTATATACAATGTACCTTCACTTAGTTCAGCATCTGTCTAGGTCCTTTTTCATCAAACATACAGGTGTTTCTCACATTACTACTTATAACCACACAGAGTAAGTTTCTCTCAAGATATGCAGTCCTGTGCATACTACTGATGAGCTCCTTTGAGAACCATGTTAGGCACAAGGGTCAGGATCTGGGTGTGTACTTCCCTTTCCTCTGGTCCCCACTCATTCTCTTCTTGTCTGGGGAGCCTTCTCCTGTTTTGCATCAGATGTACACAGATCTTCATTCCAAAGAATTTTGTGTAGTAGCACAGCAAAGAGCTGTGGGCAGATCCTGCTTAAGTAATCAAAATAATTACAAGATGAAACTAAAGTTTAGGAAGTGTTTCATTAGCATTTACTCTATTAGCAGCAAGAAGTTTTGTCCTTATGCTCAGCTAAGGTTTTAAAACATTAATTTTAATAATTATGCAGCAATGCTAAACTTTTTATGCTGTCCTAATGAAAAGAACTGTATGTTCTGCTGCTGCTAGTTGTGCAAAATTTTGAGTATAATATCATTAATACTTCAGTTAATAGAGAGTCCTTTTGTGGTTAAAAAAAAAATATGGAATGTTGTGACTTCCCTGACAGCAGGAACAGTTCTCCAAATTATTTTGTTTAGGTTTTTGGGGTTTGGGTTTTTTAGTGTGCACTTTGGACACTGAAGTTACGAGCTTACTGGAAGTTCCTTTTAAGATCACTGTTAGAAGGTAAAACTACTTTTGCAACTATCCTTTTTATCCATTCACTGCACTTTTCAGGTGAGATAAATGTGATATTTAGCAAATGCACCCTGATGGTTTTGGTGTTCTGCCAACACTTAGTGGCTCCTCCACTAAAGAGCTAACTAGGGCTTTTGCTGGTCAGTACTACTACTTTCCTATCAACAAATAATAACCTTTATTTTGCTTTTAGAAGTGATGCAAGCCGGCAGTAACTGAAACGCTGACTACCTAGAAAGGTTATGATGGAAAGGCCCCTGAGTTATGCCCTGACAGAAGCACATTTACCATGAATGGGGGACATGGAGAAAACCAATCAGCTGTCATTACTTCTTGAGAAACATCCCATAATTCTTGCAAAGAACAGATAAGTTGTCCTGTAATTGACTCAACTGATGGGAAAAGATTCATAGGACATTTAAGACAAAAACCAGCAGACCTGACCATCAAGGCATGTAAGCAGAAGCAATGAGAACATGGAAACTATTTCTTGAGGAAATGCTTAAACCTACAGTAAACAAAACCATGTTGGTGCCACTAACCCAGTTTACTCTGCATAGTCTTGTGAACCGGCTGGCCGTGCCACACTTATTAGTATGTAAGCATCTTAGTAAGTATTGGCCAACATTTATCAGACTTTTCTCTTTGAGCATCTGGCAGCAGCTGATTAAAATGACTGAAGACCAGCATCGTAAAGTCAAAGTAGCATGTAATCATCAAATAGGACATCAGATTTAGGAGTATATTACCACAACAGAGACCTAATGCATCTTTTTCTGTATGAGCTCAGAGTGCCTATCTATCTACTGTTCTAATATTGTCCAGCCTGGTTTTTCCCCTGGGTTGTGGGGGTGGGGTGCTTTATGGGGATAGCAGCCAAAAAGGATTCAGTTGTGAATGTTTTTTGTTTTATTAAACACTCAAATCAACTGATAAGTAATACTAATAGAATAATTATTGGAATAATTGAATCAAATTATGACAAAAACATTTAGACTTGCATATTTTGTATCTAAAAAATCATGATTTTCTAAAGAACGTGGTGTTACAACATTAGTCCAGGTGGAAATTTCTCTCAAGTTTAGGATTATGACCAGTCTTCACTCCCAAGCTCAATAAGCTTGTAATGAAAACCAGTGTAATGTCTAACATATTAGTAAATCCATAGTTCTATCCCTTCTACGTGTGTTAGCTATTTATTAATGCATCAAAACTTTTCCCCTACAAACTGTTAGAAGACCAATAATGAATAAATCATTCAAGTAAGCCTTGCAGCAGAGCTCTGTGTTAATGATAATCATCAATACCTGATTTCCTCATGGGAAGAAATTCAGTCTATAAAGTTACTTGATTTGGGAAGCATTTGGGCAACAGGCATTCTTGTTGCTTCAAAATGACAGCAGGGAGTCTGAAGCATACTGTTAACACCCTCTTGAGTAGATGTGACTACAGTTTCAACTTATTGAAATTCCTGCTGTGTTGCTTTGTATTTAATCGCAATCTTTATTGGTATTTATTCATTGTAACTATACTTTATTCATTTATTCACTTAAATGTTTATACAAAATTGAATATATAAAACTGCAGTGACAACTTTTATGAGCAACAAATAAAAATTAAGCCTGCTTGCATTGCATGTGCATGTCTATTAAACAGATGCCCTGTTACTGTTAGATGAATGTTTGTGCCAGAAAAAGAGCTAGAAGCATATTCTGTTTAGTTTAGAAATAATTGGTTCTTAAAAGATTGTCAGTTTTCTATTCATCAGATACACACACATATGTTTATGCATACTCTCATTTTATAGTAAAAATGTCATTTGTACTTTCTACAGTCAAGAATCCTGATTATATGCCACAGTCAGAATTCTTATTAAAAGGAAGCATGACAGACTCAGAACCTTCATTGATAAAAGTCAGACTATTTTCACTTCTGCCAGTCATAGCTACAGAGTAGGGCCAGTATGTGCTGACTGAGAGTATGGCTAGTGTTTTTCACAATTCCATTAAAAAAAAAAAAAGAGAAAGTTCTTAACCTTAAATTACTTCTTCTTTGTGTGTGTGTGTGTACGTTGTTTGCTTGTTTTTGTAATTTTTTTTCCATTTTCTTCAGGGAAATAAAACCATAAAATTCTACTTGGTGGGGCAAAAACTAGTTTCCCATGAGTCTTCTTAAAGAATGAATGGTCACAAATGTACCATCCCATCTTGAATCATAGAATCCAATTTCTCTCATACAATCATAGAAGTCATTAAGATTGGAAAATACCTCCAAGACAATCAAATCCAACCTTTGACCAAAAAAAACACCATGTCAACTAAACCATAGCACTAACTGCCACATCCAGTCATTTCCTTAACACTTCCAGGGATAGTAACTCCATTACCTCCCTGAGCAGCCCGTTCCACTGCTTTACCAACCTTTCAGGGAAAAAATTCTTCCTGATTTCCAACCTGAACTTCCCCTGGTGCACCTTGAGGCTATGACCTTTTGTCCTATCACTAATTGCCTGGGAGAAGAGGTTGACCCCCATAAGCAGTCAGAATTATATTTGTTCTCAAGTGAGGTGGTCCACTTCTAGCAGGACTAAATATTGCCCCAAGGCATTTGGTCTCATTACACAAAGAGCAGAAGGCCTTTTTTTCTGCCAGCCAGTGTCTCAAACTGGTCAGTGGAGGGAGAGAGAGAGTATAATGAGACCCATGAATAATTTCTCTGCATGGAACTCCAGAGGCTTTTCTCTAACTTCTGTCATCTGGGAGGATGTGTCTGGGAATTGTTTCAACATAATTATTTCCTCTTTGTAGCTGCAGCACTCTGGGTCCTCATCAGAACAGACCTGGTACAGGTGCAGTGTTTATCTTACATTTTAAATGCTGACCTTAAAATATATTTTCTGGGGGAAAAGTAAATTCAAGAAAAGGGGTTTTAGTCAAACAGCCTCTTTGGGCACCTAGTTTTTAAATTGCCTCATAGTAATCACTTAAAGGCCCTCCTTTCTGTCAGTGAAACCTCTATAGTTTTTAATTACTTGATTCTTGGCCACAGTGAATGGCTCTGTGTCTGTTTTGTGCCTAAAAACACAGTGGAACATACAGAAGTATCGTCACTCTTCCTTAGCTGTGGTGTTCTGATCTAAAGCATACGGCATAAACCCACAGGAGAAGACACCCCTGACCACTCAAAAGCAAACATATTCACTTTACCCTGGCTTTGAGCCAGGAACAGCCCATATGAACCAATAGACCATAAATTTGAGCATTGGCTTGGAGTAAATATTAAAGTATTTATAAAAATAGGAATGACATAATCACCAGAGACTAATATTAGTATGTCTCATCCTATCCTATAGCTTGATAGCAAAGATGAGTTGGCAAATGATTGTGTGAAACTTCTACCTGCTCTATGGGTGGTTTAGCCCTTTACAAAAAGTTACTGCCTTCAGTACCTAAACCTGTAAAAAAAATTAATCAGTGCACAAAAGTGTGTCTACACAGATCAGATTTAGGCATCTCTGTATCACAAAGAAGGGGGCTTGAAGCCAAGATCTTCATTTCAGTAAGTCCTCCTAATTACCTTAGAAGTTCTGTACATCGAGTTTTATGAATCCTATTCTGACATTCCTTCCCAGACATTAAAGTATTTCTCTAATTGTTGTGTGGAAATTGTACTTACCTAACCTGTGGCTGGTCATACTGATAAGTAGAACTGCAGAAGTAGTTTGGCTCACTGGGAACCAAAACTCTCAGTGTGAGTCCAGGCCTAAGAGATTATCATTAGCAGGGGAAAAAAATCCTCTTTAAAATTGTAGTTCATGCAGTAATTTCAGATGATGGAACTATTTCTGAGAATCATAAATTTCTTCAAGTGATGGCTACATGGACTTAAATGGCAATTAGAAGGAAGCTACAGACTCATATTTTAGGCCCACTAAGGACCATTAAGCTCATCTAGTCTGACCTGTTGCCAAGTGCAGGCCAAACAATTTCATATAATAGTTCCTACAATGGACAAAAATATTCTTCACTACAGCAAAAGCTAGTGTTACTTTTATCTGAGCAAGAATAAGTCCTTTTCAAATTAAAAACAAAAAAAGTTATCACACTGCTACTATTTGGAAGGTATAGTAAAAATATTGTCTATAAAGAAACTAGAAGGACAGTAGTTTTTTAAAATAAAGAATTGTGAGTTGCACAAAAGGCTGTGAGTCTAGTGTCAGCCAAAGATGTATTTCTATACATCACTGAGATTTTAAAGTAGGTTTAATTCTGGAGGTTTAGAGGGTTTTCCTAGTGATTCACAACAACATAACTTTAGACATATTCCAAAACCATGGTAACTAATACATACCTTGCACTCATTTAGTCATGCTTTGGAGCCAACTCAATGTCTAAAACATGCTTTAAAATACTGACCCACACAATGGACTATAGGGTAAACTCTTTATTACTAATAATAAACTTACAAATAACTAAGTATTAAAGGTAAGTGATATCTTGAAACTCAATTTATACCCTACAAAAAAATAAAGGAGAAAATCTTAACCTTAATAGCTGGCACCTAGCTTTGTAAAAAGAAGCTTTATTCTGCTGACACTTACACTGAAAGAAAAAAGTAAAGAAAGGAAAATGTTAAGATAATCAAAGAGTGATCATAAAATGGATCAAAATCATATTGCATATGTATATACACAATACATAGAGTAGTTGGATATGAAATAATAATGGAGTGAATTTTATATTAGCATTTCAGTGTCTCTCAAAGGATCCAGTGCATAGGTCTGTGTCACAAACAGATAGTAGGGAGACTGTTTCAGAGAATTTGGTCTATCAAACTGGTTTGATGTGAGGTTACATGTTGAAAGGATCAAAAATAATTGTCAGAGAAAAATGCCAAGGTCACTTGACTCCCTCCTGGCATTCCTTCCAATATGCTGAGAATGAATGGAGTATCAAAAACTTGGAGATAACATAAGAAAATCCAATTACATTCAAGAAACTGTTGACCCCTCTCTCACCAAAGCTTAAGGTTCAATTCTCAACTACCATATTGTACCCCTGTGAAACTTCCCTCATCAATAGTCTGTGGTAGGATAGAAGAAAACTTCTATTAAGTAACTCCTTTGTCACTCTTGATTTAGCCCAGTGTGAATAACATAATACAGGAAGAAGAATAACCAATACTAAGCACAGGACCATCTATCTTTGATTACCTTATGAATGGAGTGGTTTAGGGCTTAGATTACAAATGTTAGAGTCTCAAAATAATCTCTGTGAAACTGCCACCCTCCCCCACCCCATCCTTGGCTTCTGAATGTCATAATTACCAATGGTAGCTCAACAGCTGTCATGGAGTATATTTATGGAAATTTCAAATCAAGCAAAAAGTCATTTGTGTGGATGTGTCCTGTGTTGAGACATCCAATCATCTAGTAAAAATTGAAAAGGAGAGAACACTAAACTTTAGACAAGCTTGAAAAAAATTAAGCCTGATGATATTTTGTATCAAAAATGTCTCATGATTTGGCTGAGTAGAGAAGACTAAAGCAAAGCTAAATTGTTTCACTGGGGAGCAATGTAGTTCTGAATAAAGTATGTTCATTTAGTGCATCATTGTTCTGTGGTAAAATGATGATCTTCTGTCGAGTAAAGGGATTTGATTAGTAACAGAAAACAGTACAATGAGCAGAAGATCCAGACAAGAGTTCACAAAGAACAGATAATGTTCAATGAATGTGGATAACAACCTTCTTTCTTTAACAAAAACACCAGTTTGCCTTTCTGAAATGCATCAGAAAGCATTCTTTCACTGTCAGCAGCCAGGAATCTAAGCTATTTTCATTGAGGTTTCATTTGTGATATGAATATTTTCTGTTAAAATATGTCAAATGAGGAGAAGAAAGTGTTATTTTTAATCCTCCAAAAACCCCAAGAAATTTCAAAGCTGTACCTCCAGCCCCTCCCACGAACAGATTTAAGAGATACCTGCTGAATAGTTGTCTCAGACTTTCAAATCTCTACTTAGATTTGCAACATCTTCAATGGAGGACTTACGATGAATTAATTTCACAATAATTAGTGCCTACATTAAATCGTGTTTTATTACTACCATGTATACCAAAAGATTACTTTACAGTTTCAAGTCTTTAAAGATAACCTTCTATTATTCAGGTGGAAAATGTAAAACATACTTTTTAATGTTCCTGTGTACCTTCTGCAATATCTGTTCATCACTCAAGAGCAATAAATATTACGTGCCTTGTACACTGTTACAGCTCAAGATGGTTTACAGTCAATGCCATCAGCTGGAAAGTGTTTGATCCCAGCTCAGTGGTTTGGTAGGGATTGTGTGATCTTCAGGGATTTAACAGGCTTGCAATATTTGAAATACATAGACATTTTACAGAGTGTTGTGTGGTGCCTGCTGAGTATTTTCCTACACGTTGCATCAATTCATCACACTGATCAACTGATGACAGTAAACAAGAGTCACTTAATTACTATTAAAGACCACTTTCCTTCTCTGGATACAGATAGACAACTGGCAGTGATTTTGAAAAGAGATACTAGTCTGAACTTGAGCCTAATTCCATGTAGCTTAGTTTTACTCTATTCCTTAATGGTTTGGTTGGAAGTCCAAGAACCTAGGTCATGTTTTCACATGTCTGTCTTGGGCTCCAGCAAAACTGCTTTATCAAAATGCTCTATCAGCATCCTCATGGCCTTATCTCCCAAATGCAGATGTTTTCACATACTGGAATGCCCTCAGCATACAGAAGGTCACTATCAAAAAAGAAAACCACTCCATTCTGCATGCAGCCTGGACAAGACCACACCTGGGAAGATTGATATGGCAGACCACCAAATCGCAGTCTGCAAGATAGAGGTAACACACCAGATGACTGCAACTGTTGTTTGGTTTTCCTCTTTTAAAATTTTGCAGAGCTGGTGGAGGTCACTCTATACTATTATACGCTATTGCTGACGTGCAAATGTGGAGCCAGAGTTTGCCCACACCATACCAAACAGGGAACCACACAGGTGCACCAGCATGGTTTACACTTCTCCCAGCAACTTGCCTAGCAAAGATCTCTCTCTCAGTCTCATGGGACAACCTGCATTTTTTAATTAATTTATAGCAAAGCTTGGGACAGCATTAGCCAATCAACTAAATCCTTCCTTTGAGAATTTAGACTAAAACTAAAAAAAAAAAAACAAACAAAAAAACAGTCTAGTTGATGAGCTATAAATTCCATCTTGCAACTTCTATGGTAGGAATTTCACTCATGGAAATTCATAGGAAATTATTCAACATTAGAAATTAAAAAGTTGGAGAGCTCATTATACTTTTAGGATTTCAAACCATGTTGGATTTTATGATTGGTACAACCCAAAGAGCTCTAAAGCTATATCTTTGCCACGATTAATGTGACAGGCCCAGGAACACACATTTTGTTCCTCCCCATTGGTAGCAGACTAGTCATAGCCTGATTGTAGCCTGGTCTCCAAAAACTAGACTCACTCAATCTCATTCTCGATTGTCAAGTGGTGTGTCCCTGTAGTCAAGTAATTGCAGTATCACCATGGCTAGTAACAGTTTACAGGCTTGTTAGTAACTGCATGGACACAGGGTGAGGCTTTTCAGACTTTGCCAGTTTTGAGGTTTGTTTCAGTTTACTTAGCTGAAATTGCAGTTGCCTAATGATCAGGTGGACATTGCCTAATTTATTTTAGCCTTCCTTAGCTTTGTATAATTTTGTGCTGCAGCACCTATTGCTGTTGAAGTGTTAGTAAATTTCCTGTGTATTCCTAAGTAATATGTACAGGTCACAGGTAGCTATTCTGGTGGTTAGTCTGTGTAGAATAAAATATCTCTGACTCCAGAATAACAATGTGTTGTAGTGCAGGAGTGAGCATGGGAGCATGGGCCCAAGCACAAAGGCTTTAGGGCTCTACACAACTTGGCTGTTATCAACTTTTCAGCACTAAAGGAAGGAAGCTCCTGGACATTAATTAAACTGATTTTAGGAACAACCAATAAAACAAGTATCTGAAATATATAATATGCACTGTATAGAATAAATTTAGAAGTACTTTAAAACTGCAAGCCAATAAAGAAAGAGCTAGGTGTAGGATTAGTTAGAAAGCCAAAATAGCCCCAAATTTACACTTGATTGAGAAGGAAGAAACCATCAACATCATTCTCCTCCTGACAAAGAACTTGAGCTGCTGAGTACTCAATTAACCAGACTGCTGAAATAAAGGGGAAAAGCAATGGTATAAAGTGACTGGGGAAAAAAAAATTGAGTACAGATAAGTTCGAAGAAAAAAATTTTGTACCTATTCAACCCAAGACATATAGGGACTGATTTATAAAAGTTCTGAGTGCTCACATTTTTAAGCAAACTGTACTTGAGCTATGTTCTGGATATACAAAGTGCTATAGCACTATGTATTCTGAAAATAAGCCTGGCAAGCACCATCTTTTAAAGTATATTTAGGCACCTTCAAGTGGACCTGAGAAGTTAGATGCCTAACCCATGAAGAGGGGTTAGCATCTCCTTAAGCTAATGACCTCCTCAAACTAAATTACCTACTTGCACCTTTAAGATTTCTAAAAAATCTCTCTCCAAGTATGTGAAAGTTGGCAACTTAAAAGTATTTATATATATTTGACAGGGTTTGCCTAAATCAATCAATCTGTGCCTCTGTTTGTTTAAAAAGGATAATAATACTATCTTGTGTCACAGGGCTGTCAGGAAGAAAAATTGAACTAAAGGCTTTGAAGCATTCAGAAACAACATCTTAGAATCTGATCATGGGCAGGTTTACCCCACAGCACAGTGTTTGCATAATACAGACAAAACACAGCTCAAGCTATAGGTAGTCAGGAAAATCAAGCTTGTGAAGAGGATTTTGAGGGATGGGAAGTGTGTTTGGGTTGGTTTTTTTTTTTTTTTTTAAGAATATCTGAGTACAATTATAAAAAATTATGGAAAAAAAAAGTACTGATACCCTCTAAAAAATTCTTCCAAATGTCACATGATTATCTGAGCTAAGGTGGCTTCAGCATCTTGAGACACTTATTGTCAGGGTTTTTTTGCTATCCTGATTCACAACGTGCTTCGGTGTATCAAACTGAAATTTAAAAGGTAACTTGATCACAATTCATAAGAACACAGAGGAAAAGACTTTGGATATTTAGGACACTTTAATCAGACAGAGAACAGCATAGAAAGATTCAGTTGCTGGATAAGTTGGAACCAGAAAAGTGAAAATTAGGAAAAAGATTTTAGGAAGGACAGTAAATAATCATTGTTGCAGCTTACCAAGGTAAGTGCCAAATTTCTCATAACTAAGGCTTTAATGATCAAATGACTTTCCAAAGGATGGGATGCAAACAATACATTTTGGTGCCAGATAGCAAAAGGGAAATAAAATTCCTGCCTGCTGAGGAACATTGTTCTGTGATATGCAGGCATCCAGACTAAGTTCTTGTGATCACTGGGCTTGAAATGAATGTACCTATACTTGGCTGTCTTTCATGATGAACCAGAGATGGGCATATCCCACAAGATGTGCAGTGTGCAGTCACTGAACTTAACATGCAGCACCTATCTTTGTGCCATGTAGTGTGGGGGGGTTTTTTTCAGGACAATTAATAACAGGTAATTATTATGTATCCTTTTTTTTAACATTGTATATCTTCACTGCTCGTTAATAAGTATAAATTAAAACATTGTCCTAGGCTTCTGTTCTATCATAAAATAAATAATAAACAGATCAAAGAAGAAGGAAACCTACATTATAGTGTGAAAATTGTTTACATTCAAGTTTTTCTGTTTTATTTTTTCTGTTGTCTTTTGTTTGTATTTACTTTCAATGTCATTATTTCTAAATATATGAAAGTTTTAGATGTTCCAGAGACTATATTCCTTATCAAGGGTAATATAAATAATAAACATAGATTTTGTAACAGAATTTTCTCTCATAATTAAACATAAATATATATATAAACATATATATAAATAAATAATTGCGTGCCATTGGTTTTGACGGGATTGTATCCTTTTGTAGCAACCATAACTTTACAGCTGAATTTGTACTAAAAGATGGTTTGGAAACCCTGAAAGACAACAAACCACTTTATATTTGACATTTCCTCTGGGACGTTCTAGTCCGTTAAGGGTGGTCGTAATTGAGATGGTAGCAACTGAAAAAAGTAGAAGAGAAATTTCTTGTGCAAACCACTTTGAAACTCTGGGGCTTCAAAAATTCACGTATCCATTGGTTTTCCCCTGAATAAAAATTCCAGAGGGGAATTTAGAGTTCATATAAATTCAGTCAGTGACATCTAGACTCTGATTGGTAACACATTATTCAGTTAGGCGTTTAGAGAGAACATGACAGGACCTAATCTTGCCACTTGTTATTTGTGCTGCAAATAGTCCTGTTGCATTCACATGACTCAGATTCATCAGACACAATATTTTTATACTCAATATTATTCAAATAAAGGGGAGGAAATAAACTGGAGGTGGCAGGGGAGTACTGCTTCTTTTCCAAATCCATCCGTTAGTTTTGCAAGAGAGATTTCCTCTCTCCACAGACCTTGCCTCTCTTATGTCCCTAGATTATCAAAACCACAGTAGTAATTATGTAAATTAATACTTTTTTATTTTAATATTCTGATTCATCTTCCGGTTTGAGGTTTAGTAGTAGCTCCTAGGTTTTTGGAAAGTGTTTCCTCCAAAGAGTGGACTAAACTGGAATTTTGACATCCAGTGTGACTGATCACGTGATACACTAAGAGAGTTTGTCAGTATTCGAAATATATTTATTATTGTATGGATTTTACCGGAATTTTACCGGATTTTACCGGTGGCAAAAACTGTAATTATTGTCTAACTTGTTCTTCAATGTTATACACTCAAGAAGAGCTGAAACTTTTCCAAATATATTTTCTTAGAAGTTTCAATTTGTTATAGACAAGTGTCTTTTGTCACTATTGTTTTCTAATGATTCATAAAGTATATGAGTGATTTTATGTATTTAACTTCAACCAGCATAAACAATTCAAAATATTCTCCTACTTGCTCTGCAAACTTACAAAAAATATTTAAACAATAACTTACCATTAACTGTCATGAAAATCTTTGACAGTACGCATACTTGAAGTGGAAGTTTCCAAAGCACCAAGTGTTCTTTTTCCCCACATCTCCTGCAGTCAGCACAATGACAGCTTCTCAAATCCCTTTGTGGGCTACTAACTCTGGCTTGTCTGCATACACAAACTTTTCATGGCTGCTTCCCACTCCATTGCATATTTTCCTAACATCAAAGGAATTTGATGCTTTCCACATCTCCCAGCTGTCTAGCCTATGTGATTACAAGATTTAGAGCTGATGCATTATCATTATTACTAGCTACTATTTGGAACCATACTGGTGGACCATAACTCTGTTGTCCTATATACTGCAAAGTGTGAGAACAAAAAGAGGGTTTGTGACTCCAAACGCCGTGTGGTCCTTCCAGAAAAATGGGTGAAGCCAGGAATCTTGGAGCAGAGTGCGAATGAAAGAGTTAGATCTATAATTAATCATTAACAGTTGTAACAAATACTGAAGAAATACACTTTGAGAGAACAGAGGATTAACATTCACATGGGTGAAAAGACTTTTAGAGCTTAATAAGTCCCTGGAAGGACACTGTAAGATGAGTCACCATGAAGTTTAATGCTTTTACTTCTCTCCATTAGTTTGATCACACATATACAGATCAGCCTAGTCTAACAGAAAATGTCCCTGCCCAGGATAGAGTGGGTCGCAACTAGATGATCTTTAAGTTCCCTTCCAACACGAACCATTCCATAATTGATTCTATGTTTCAAATAGAAAACATGTTCATTGTTCTAAGTGTAGTCTCTGCAGAGCCCACAGACTCTACCAGACTGGGATCTAACATGGAAAAAGTTTATTTATATTCCCCTCAGTATTAGCAGTAAAAATGGCCAGACCAGCGGGGAGCTCAGATAATTTCTTCCAGTAATGCACTGAACAACAGTTTTCACATTCTGCCACCTGTATCAATCTGAAATTCAGCTTATGGCTACATTGTAGACTTCTGTGAGCATACCTTTGTGATCCACTGATACGAAAATGTCTTACAGAAGCTCCTGTTATAAGCATACTTGCATTTAAAAAAAAGAAGCTAAACAAAACAACACACAACAACAACCCAGAGCTTTTATCTGTTAAATTTGTTCAACTATTTAGCGTGTTGAATTCAGAGGTAATCAAATAAAGTATTCAATAAATATCTTTGACAAGATAAGCTGCATCCTAGTTTGGAAAGGGTTAGTGCTATGGTACACTACTGTAGGAATAACTTTAGATCATTCCTAGTGAAGACATGTCCCTTAGTGAAGAATTCTGTTGATGACACACAGAACAGACTGGAGTTAGTTTGCAGTGTAGCTGTATTGACTTGGTAGCATTAGGTAATGTTTGAAGAAATCGGTAGATTCTTTGTTCCAAACCCACCAGATTTAGTACTGAATTAATAAAGAAACAAATCTGTTGATGGTTTTATCGGGTTTTTTTCCTGCATTTACTGAAACGTTTATATATATATATATATATATATATGAAGTACCAACAATATAATACTAGTGCACAAGATAAGAGTCAAGACAGAAAAAATGCAGAAGTAATCTATAATTAGATTTTCCTCAGTACATCCATCTTCATTTATCCAAGAGGCCAAAGTCATTATTATTTACTCAAGAATCTCCTTGGAGAGTAGAACTGTAAAGATTTACTGCATATTATGAGAATCTGTAAGTATATTGAAGTTCCCTTGTTCAATTATTTGTCCCTTTTACATTTGATTAAAATGGCAATAAAGTTATACCAGTGTCTATATGTTTGGTTTCTGATGATATCTTCTCTCTCCTGAGTTGTTCTTGTAATGGAAAAGGGGTGACTGTATTTCATCTCTTCCCTCACACTTTCCTTTTTCACCTGCTGATGTAAGTTTGCCTGCAAAGTTCCTTGCATTTGGTAAGAGAAGGTGATCAAATTTGTTAAGAAACTCATGACAGAAAATCTTAACAAGTTGTACTTTTTAGAAATGGTTAGTGCTATGGTACACTACTGTAGGAATAACTTTAGATCATTCCTAGTGAAGACATGTCCCTTAGTGAAGAATTCTGTTAATGACACACAGTCATCCTTTGGGCTCAGTGGGGCTTGAGACTTTGATGCATCAAACCGTGTCCCTTTAAAGATAGTAGTGGTACCCAGACTAGTCTGGATTCACAAATGAAGTCCTTGCTTTATTTTGGCCTGCTAGAGCAAAACATGTTTTCAGGATCAGTCCTATGAGTCATAGTGAAAAGGCATTTAATTCTAAATTTTAAATCTAATTATCCTGTATAATGTGAAACTGCTGTTTAGCAAAAAGCTTTAGTCAATAAAAATACTACTATGCACATACACAAAAAAACCCCAAAACAAAAACCAAAACCAAGCGCCAAACCACCCTATTTCACTGTATATTACTTATTCTCACTTAATCTTTATATACCCTTGATAAAACAAATAGACCAACCAAAATCTTCTGTGAATAAAAAACAGTTGTAATAAAGCCCATTATCTACATTTCCATATAGAAAATGTTTTATTAAGCAGTTTATTTTCTTTTGTCTAAAATAAACACATTAGCAGATAGTATAAATGGGCCTTAGAATAGTGACTTAAACCACTCAGGTATCAGACTTAAATGTGTTCAATCTGTTGCAAAGTAAAAACTGAAAGCATACAGTTCTATCTCAGATTCAAATATGAATAATATTTTGTGTTATTTTTTAAACTTGATCATACCCAAGGCCTCAGCCAGGGTTCGGTTGTCTTTGTACGATACAGTTCCCATCCAGATCTAGGATTCTACTCCTTGTCCCAGAACTTTGCAAACTTCATCAAGCCACTGCTCTCAGGAAGGTCATTACGCCTGAATGAACAGCTGCAGGTACTGGCATTAGGCAATCCAGCTGCAGAAATAGTGCCAAGTTTAAGGCAAGCAGTAACTAATGAATGTCAAGAACAGTAAGTCAAAAGATGATAGATTTTTAAATTATGAACTTAACCCTCAAGCCAACAATCAATTACAAATAGTAAAATGCACGGGTTCTCAGCCCTCCAAAATGAATGCAGGTGAAAAAAGAAGTCCTGCCCCTGCAAACACTGGTGAGACTAACTTTATGGAAACATCAGTGAAAGGGCACACATTTCAGAACTGCATGTAAGTTTTCAGTAAGTGTTTAAATGTTACTTTTAAAAGTCTCACAAAAATATTCGGATCACTTTAGGTAAAAAAACTTTGTCTTTTTTACTTGATTTTGATAAATATCAACTTTTGGAGACGGGAAACTGGGTAGAAGACTGTTTCTTTTGGTTTATTTTTTGTAATTTTGTTCTGTTTCTTTTGATCTTTATAGTGTCATCCTTTTTACTTTTAAAATATCTGTTAATATCCACACATTTTCCATTAGGCGAATAAAACCTATTACTGTGCTCTCAGAAAATATTTTGGAACCTTCAGAAAACATCATAAGCATATTTCCTGTCTAAGGTGGCAAGCTCAGCAACCAGCTTTTGCAAAGGCAGTTTATATAGCAACAGTATAATCACAAAAGGCTTACATGTTCTCTTCAATGAGAAAAAAAAATGTTTACTGAAATTAAAAAGGTTTTGTAGGTGAGATGAAACCTCACATCTAGGAATAAACCAGTTCAGTACAATGACTTTGAAATGTAAGGGTTAATATTTGTGTTCTTCATAAGCAAAACGCTGCTATAATTTAAAAACAGATAAATCTTTGTAAATAAACAAAATATTTGTACATATATATATAAAGAGCATACAAGAATCTGAAGTAAGCCCTGGAATTTTCTGAAGAACTGACCGATTTCCAACAAAATAAATTTGGTAAAAAAACCAGTTCTGTGGGCATATATGAGCTTGCTTTGATGCAGACTGAATTTGTAGTCAGAACTAGGAGAGCTAAAGTCATTCATCTGAGAAGAGACGGGACCTCTACGGTCTCTCTCCTATTCTGAATCTCAGAGAAAAAAGTGTTTGTGCTCAGTCTCTCATTTCTCATTCTAACTACCAGGTTACTATTAGATTGAGCTCAGCTGCCCCTGATGAAGCCATGTACCACCAACTACAGGGCAAGAGAGGGACCAAAAAAAAAATTAACCATTTTAAAAACTACATTAAATATACTAAATCCCTATATTAACTATGTTTTAAAAAAATAAGCTAATTTCTTTGCCACTCATGCTAGATAGGTTGATGTCATTACCTATACAGAGCCCAAATCTTTCCCACTGCCCAGTTTCCCTTACCTTCCCTGACTACTTCCATCTTAAATGGGGGCTCAGATCTAATTCAAGGACTGTGATCAGAGAAGAGGAAAAGACTGAAAAATTAATTTGTTGAGTTTTGTTTCAAGCAGCAATGGCTCAAAATGAAACACTGAGTTCTCTTACTGGCTTTACAGATGTCCAAAAATGGACCTGTAATTTCCCTTCACTTTCCTACCGTATTTGGTAGAGAGAGGCTTCAGAGACCATAGGACATTCTCTAGCCAGGGGCCATAACCTGCCTTGTGGTACATGTTTTTGCCAATACCTGCAGGGAAATGGAAGGAGGTCCCTGACCTTTTCTCAATAATTTTATGAAAAAGATGCACATTTTAGTAATTTTTCTTGTTTCCGGGGAGTTCTTACTAGCTCCTACTAGCTTTTACTAGAATAGCAACACTCAGAAATATCATCATACCAACAGTGAGCGGACAGTGGTTTGAACCAATTCCCATCACGTTTACAGAAACATTCGTATTGTCTTCAGTGAACTTTGGGTCAGGCCTCTCTTACTGAGTAAACCTGTTAGAACAGACCTACGCTGACTACGGCACTTGCAGCAAATCAGCAGTTTGAAATGTGGAGCTGTGTGGAAATCTACCCAATCTCTCTCTTCCCTGTCTTCACAAGTGGGAGCTGTTGATACCTGCACGGCTCTTGGTACAAGGCAGAGCAGAAGAGCATAGTAAGTTAATCCGCAAGCCATTCAGAAACGTCTAGGACAGAGACACTGACACCAGGGAATCATATGTCTGCATTGAACATTTACTAATTTGTTTACTTGGAGGGCTGGTAAGAAACGCACAGATGAACCTTTGAAGCAACTCTTTGTAAGGTAAGGCTGCTAACGGGCTCTAATAAAAAGTGCTTCATTCTCATCATTGCTATCTCTTTTCCCCAAACGTACTCGCAGCAGTTTATCAACATTATATAATGCAGGGAGAGTTCAGAGGAAGGATAAGGAGTTGATAGCCAGATTTTGGTGCTCTTGTTTATTTGACTCAGTTGATTTACAGGTCTCCTCTTTACACAATGCATTTACTCTAAGCTGTGTTTTTTCTTTTATTTTTAGTGTTCAGATATTTAACTTTGATCCTAAATAAACATCCAAGAAATCCTTTAGGTTTAAGGAGCAGGCTTGAAAGACTGCTTTTAAGAATCCAGTGTATGGTTCGTTTTTCATATAGTCAGTGATTATTGTACTCATACGTTTTCCTCTTGTTTACCGCCTTTTTTTTTTTTTTTTTCCCACAGC
>VXAW01011047.1:0-10837 GCA_013399735.1 Tyrannus savana
TAAGTGATTTAACATGGATTGATGGGTCATTACTGTCATGAAAATCACATTTTACCTTAATAGTTCTTCTACAGTAGAACATTCCTCTGTCACTTGTCCTGTTTGAAGGATTCTCATGCTGTGAGATGCTGACACTTGATGTAAAAATAACGCACCAGCTATATTATTAATAAAGAACCACAACTGTCTTCTGCTATTTTGGACAGATTGGTGGCCTGGCTAATTTACAGTAACACTTTTACAAAATTTATCTGCAAACAAAATTCATGTTTGTTGATTTCCAAGTATAGTGAATATTTTTTCTTATCATCTTAAAATTTATATTTTAAAATGGATATTTTAAAATTATTTCAGCAGTTTATTATTAAATTTATTAATTTGAATATTAACTTCTATAGATTTTTTGAATTTTTTTTCAGGTTTTCAATGGGCTTGATGGAAAATTGTGGAAGAGAAACCCAGCAATGGCCTACAATCACTCTTGTACCAAACCCAAAATTTGATGAAAGAGATGTGATAGTTTATGGCACGTGAAGGAAAGCTTGCACAAGGCCAAAGACAACACACGTACTGTTAGCATAATAAGGATGACTAAATCAGAGCTATTTTCAGATAAAGACTTCCTTGAGCTAAAGCTGAACCATAGACAAGCCTGGTCTACAAGAAGCTTCTCACACTGGCATTTTTACTGGGATAGTTTCAGCTGCTGGCAGCTGTTCAGCTCTGATTAATTCTTCCAAAAATTTACATCTATCACTATATAATTACAACTTATAACTATAAATTTTTACCTTCACAGGTTTATTAATTTATGAAGACTTCCAAACAGGTACACGGGACCAAACACTTCAGGCTGAACCTTTAAGATTTGAGGGCTTTTTCTGAAATTATTAAAATATANTTCACAGGTTTATTAATTTATGAAGACTTTTCCAAACAGGTACACAGGACCAAACACTTTGGGCTGAACCTTTAAGATTTGAGGGTTTTTTTTCTGAAATTATTAAAATATACTACAATTTTGGATATACTCATTTTAATTCTCAACTCATTGACTCATTGAATTTGGATGTTTCCCAGTGGAGGTACTGACAGTAAGTTTAAAAAGAATTCATAAAAACATCTTGTTCTGTTTGGTTTCCTTTTGCTTTGTTCCTTCTTTAGCTTTGTGCAGACAAATAGCTGGCTATTCTTTTTTTCTGTTTTTCATTTTGAGTATTTTAAGTATTTTTAAGTATTTAAGTATTTTTTTATGTTCCCTTCAAACATCATGTTTCCAGTTTACAACATTTCTCTTTGTGATGCATCAGATTTCAATCTTTCCACAGCTGTGTAAGCTGTACAACAACTGAGCATACTTTGCATTTTCTTTATTTTAGAAAAAGGACAGTCTTCTAAACCATTGAACAGTGGATGATTCATCCCACTAACCAAAAATTGTACATAGTCATTTATGCAATATTTAAAATGATAGCTTTGCCCCTTCAACATCGCTGCCACCCCTCTGCTTAGTGGCAGTCATTTACTTGCAGAAACATACATTCTTGTTTCAGCTAAAAGTTGTACTGGAGCACAGATAGTATAACTGCACACAATATTTAGATTACCAATTTTAAGAAAACTAATTTTCAAAAACCTAATCAGGAAAAAATAATGGAAAGAAGATACTGAGTCTGACAAATAGCTCTTTCAGCTACCATCACTGAACTCCTGCACTGGAGTTGTATAAGAAATTGAATACAAAAATTTCTTCCTGATATTCAATCTTACAAAAAACTTTGCCAGCTTTTTGGGCCATTTGATGTTGCCTCCATAGAACTGTCACAGCCACAAGTAACATCGGTTGTGGCCTGGCATGATGGTTGCATTCCTTAACTCAGTGAGCACCATCATGTCTCTCGCTTAGTCCTCATCAGGATACTTTGGACTACCAAAAAGATCTCGTGTGTGCCTATGGCATGCATGCCACCAACAGTGCAAATGTCAGAGCCTGAGAACTACAGAGGAATCAAGAAGCAACCCAAAGAGGTTGATTTTTTATCACCACAGGTCACCCTCAGATCACTGATTGTACCTGAGCCCTGCTGCAGACAAAACATGTTCGAGATCATAGGAGCTGGACCTCATTCTAGTTCTTCACCCCATGCTTTTATTTAGTGTTCACCATCTCTAATCATTTTTGCTACAAATGGAACTACCTTCTTTCTGCTCTTATTTGTCCTGCTTATAATGAATTTTATACACTGGAAGATTTACAGGTTCACCCCTTCTGTAAGGTAGTTAATGGTATAGTACTAGCCTTTATTTTCTCTTTCATAAAGGCACTACCTAGGAAAGATTTAATTTCTTTGAGATTTTTGGTTTGATTTTGTTCTATCAAATTGACATCTTCCACCCATTTTATGGGCATCCTTTTTATCTAGCTTGTATTAAAGAAGGAATAAAAATAGACAATATAGGGTGTGTCCCTGTTGAAATGCATCTGATTCCCAAATTTTCCTTTAGTCTCTAAGCATTCAAGAATCCCCACTGATATCACACTGGCTGTTGTTGAAGCACACTGCTACTGCAAATCAGGTAATTTATTTAAGTGTTTTAATATGGACTAAAGAGCTCATTTTAGGCTTCTCTTCTCAAAAACCACTATTCATATACTTGTGACAATGATCATTGCATGAAGTGGTGGACATGTATGCATGGTAGTAACTTGTATGCAGAAGAAAATATCTCATATAACTAGATTATGAAAAAAGTGAATGTTCATATGCGTTTAGGACTTTTTCATTGAAACAAACTTGTGCCAACAAACACAGTCACTCTTTTCTTGACCAAGTCATAACTGTTCATTAGTCTCATAATATTTAAGTATTTTTTACATAAGCAATAAAACTAGCTAGTACTAAGTGAATTTTCAGTTAGTCTTTTTGTTGATGACTAGTAGCTAAAAATCAGATACAGCTTATCTAACAGATGAATCCAGTTAATGACTGCCAATTAATTATTTCTCCCATAGAATCAGCAAATTCTGAGCAATGAACTGTTTTCACTGGAAATTATGATTAAGCAAATCTTCAGTCCAGGGAACACGCACTAAGTCTGGTATCTTCTCAGGCCTGAGTTCTCTCTGACCTATGGTGGGGTTTTTTTAAATTTTTTTTGTGTGTTATATATTTTCTCTTTTTTTTTTTTTAAGTGTACCTCCTCTTACTGCCACCGTCCTTCATACCACCTAGCTATTTTTTTAATTTCCCATTTGTTAAATTTTTTTCTCTGTTAATGAAACTAGAGTTCCATCCTATTAGCTAGAACTTATCACAAATGAAAAAATTTACCAGGAATGTGGTAGACTATTGCTATCTCTGAGCTGCCTATTAATTTACTTTCAAGAGGCAGCTTTAATATTTAAAACAACTAAACACAAAGAAGCTGCATTGTTTTCATTATGGCAGAGATCAGAGAATCTCTTAAAATCTATGCAGTACTATATTTTGGGGAACTGGATGAATTTACTCCTGTTTCTTAAATACATATTTTTTACAAGATATTTGTATAAAAAAATTATTAAATACCTAATAATTAGCAACACACCAGGTCATAGACATACCTGGAAGTATTGCTAAGTCATTAACACCAGCCATTGGAAGACTCAGCTTTGGCCACTTACGATTTTGTCAAATTTCACTTGCTTCGGAAAACAGTTTATATGAGCTTCCTCCAAAACATTGTTTAAGCTATTTCATACACTAGGAGTGTACAGAAAGTTGCTTTCTTTGCGTAAAAATAAGCAAGTATACTTAGGCTTTGCAGCATGTGTCTAAAAATCCCCATGGGTTATCAGTATTTCGAGTTTAGATCTACTATGCACATTAAAAGAGTGTTATGTAAGTAGAAAGCTTGGCATAATCAGTTCCACAGTTGATCAAATGTAAATTTTTCAGTATTGGCTGTAGAGGCATAGGATAGTGATCAACTTGCTCAAGCCCATTTGAAACTTCCAAGTTAGTCATGTAATATCTGCATATTTGGAGGCTGTGGCTTTTCAAAGTTGAGTTTTGTTGCGTTGTGACTGTAAAGAAGAAGGAAACTGAAAACAATACTATTCAATCTACCATTGTTCATGAACACAAGATCAGAACTTTATTGACAGTCGTTACTGAATATTGTACATGTTTTAATAGATTCAGACTTCTCCATCCTTCTTATTCACAGTTTTTTTCATAGCCAATCCAAATAACAACCTTTTATTATCAATAACTTTATTAGGTCCGTAACCTCTGATTGAGGTTTGAATCATCCTCCTGTCCACTATCTCTGAATTTGGGGCAAACTCTAGTATTAAGCAACACAGAACAGAGCACACTGTAAAGGAATGAATACACATTCTCCATTTCTCTCTTTCTACTTGAGTATTTGCTTACCCCATAGCATAAGTCAATACATACCTGGCAGTCAGAAGTGACCACCAAGAATAGGCATTCTCTGGCACAAACTGGGGTACTATTGTGTTCATCTTTAAAATATTAGTGACATTCATGTTCTCTGGACCTCTTTCATTGTAGTGACACGACGACACCCTGCAAGATGCTATACCTCCTTTCTAAAAACAAACTTTACAAGTGCAAGTAATTTTCTTTTGTTGTTCACCTTCAATTTCCTAAATTAAACACTTTGCAAATGTAGAATTTGAGGGAGGGAATGTTACATATTGACACCTCCAGCTAAAGTTAGTAGCAGAACAAAGTTATCTGCCGTCCAATAACAAGCATTGTAAGCATAGTTGATAAAATTCCTTCTTATTTATATTGCACTAGCTATTTAATCTGCTCCAACTTAAAGAAAAGAGAGTGGTTAGCATACTACCACGTATGAAAGAGAAAAGGATTTCCCAGCGGAGGGAAAAAGATAAGGCAGCGCAAGCAAGTACAAGCACCATAATCATGTACTTAGCATAGATTTGTACTGAAAACTGCTTGTTATTTTCAGATCCCTCTAGATTATGCAATGAAAATGGCATGATTTCCTATCCTATGAAGCTGAACCCCAGCTGCAAAATGGGATTGTTTTTTGTGGTAGAAGATTCGTTTTTGCAGTGCAAAGGGGAAGGCCCTGGTTCAGTTATTAAAAATGTTTTCTGTTTTTTCAATGCTGGTACTGCCACAGCTGTGTTCAGGCATTCTGGAGTAAGTTTTATGTGTGAGACTGGTTGACTTCCTCTTGTTGGAAATGCCTTGAATAGCAATAAAGCAGAGCTTTGTAGATGTCTGCCCACACAGTGACTACAGCTTCTCTGTTTTGCAACAGGAGAAACTATAATGATGGCTATCGTGTTTGCGATTTAAAGAATGTTTTACTTAGTGTAAAACTGATCTGAGCCCACATCAGATTCTCTTGCAGAGACCTATCAAATTTCATCTACATTCTGTGATTTAGTCTCAAATTGCAGTGAATTCAAGAGCTAGGTGATCACAAATCGAATGTAATACAAATCTTAGCCTTTGCAGATTTTAATTTAAAGGAATATACTATCGTAAACAAAATTAAATTGTCATTATCTTATATCACATATTTTAATACTTCTCTTATTTCCCTCATAAAAATGAACTTGAAAGTTCAAATGGCAGAATCTTCTGATTATATAAAGAATAATAAAAATGCTTCATTGTGGGTGCCAGGTAACCATTCTTCTTGATAAGTACATTAAATCTGTCTTTATATTCTAAACTTTTTTTTTTTTTCCAATTACCCTTTTTGGAAACTTTCTCTTGGGATTTGTAAATCTCATTTTAAAGCCGAACAAAACCACTCTTCCTTTTTTTTCATGAAGAAAAGGACTTCCAACGGGGCAGCCCTGCACGTTCCGTTTGTTTCCAGGTTAAGTGTGATAGAAGTTAGATACTTCACATCTCTGGAATAAAGACGTTTTCTCCAAATGGCTGCCATAAACTGGCATTAGAAGCAAAACAGCACTTCAACACACTGCAGGTATTGGATTGAGAAAATGGATATTGCAAATGGAGACACAGATGGGCAGAACTTCCTCTGATGCTGAGCTGAGCAAGGACAGTTCTTTTAAAAGCATCTATACTGAAAAAGAGGAATTGTTGTTCCAGTCAACCCAAAGAGAAATCCCAGTTCTGAAGAGCATGCAATGTAAGAGCCAAGGTATAAGTAAAAAGGGGAAGATGAGAAGAACAGAGGTTCAAAAAAAAGTAGGAGGAGTCCTGTATATATTAATTTCTGTCTCACTTCAAATTAGCTTTTTGTCTGCCCACAGAAACCTTTAACACACTCTATCACGCCTTAAGAAAAATTAGTATAATTATATTTAAGGATATCTGTGTGTGTGCATGCATGTGTAAGCAGATTTACAGAATCACAGAATACTGGAAGGGAAGCCACAAGTTGGAAGGGAGCCACAAGGATCATTGAGTCCAAGTCTTAAGTGGATGGACGATACAGGGGAATGAACCCATGACCTTGGTGTTAATAGGCCACAAGTAATTAGTGAGAATACAGACACTTTAATTTGCGTAAGTGAAGAGGTATTTATACACAGGCTTGTTTTCCATTCATTCAGTTGCAAATGAACCACACACATCAGGCATGTTTTCTCTACTGATTAAGTGCAAGTGAAAAGCAGAAACATGGTAATGAGCAAAATAGCAAATATCAAATATTTTTTACGAGCCTTTTCCATTAGATGGAATGTTTGTCTTAGAAGATGCAGAAGAGTAAAACTCCTTTTATCGTAGGACTTTCTTGACCTGTATTACAGCAGTACATGAGATGTGTGTGAAATATCCTGTGAGATGATCAGTTTCACAGGAAACTGTGTTGCCAGAGGCAATGATTAGTTGGAGACAAAAAAATTGAAATGGAGAAAATGAGTTTGAAAGCCTGCTATGTTCATCTTCATGGCCTTGTGCTAATACAACCACCTTTTGATCTTTTTTGGCAAACAGGATATTGGTGGTATCTTAAAAATAAGGCTCACTTCTTAAAAAATGCTTTAGAATTCGAAGACAAAATATTTAGGCAAACAATTCCAAATAATAATTCCTTTTTGATCACTGATAGGGTATTCCTTCTTTAAAATGACACATCACTCAGATCTTTAAATGTCAGTATTTCTGTAAACAATTGCTTTACTTTCTTGTTCAGGTAAAGATTCACATTTGGAAGGACTTTCAATATCTGTTATATTGTGATTTACCCACTGCTGTATTCATCCAGTAGGGAATCCTAATGTACCAGGAGAAAGATTTTCTTTACAATGCATATTTACAACAAGGTCAAACGCCTTAATACCCACAGCTAGTAAGAGGCAGTGAATTCTGACAAGATATCTGAAAAGGGTCTATCTGCTTGTGGCTGCAGAATACCTCCCTGATTCTCAAGGTTCATTGAAAAGTTAAAAATGCAAATTTTTTGAGACTCAAAAGCTTCAGAAATAGTGGCTTTTTCACTGCCCCTTTCACAGGTATTTGCTGAAGAAGGACATTTTGAGACATTTTTCTAAATATTTGGCAGAGATCTTCTGAAGTTTAGCCACTCTGACTACACAGAAATTTCTTAGCAACCAAGTCTGACTTTGGGATACATTGATCACTAACTCATAGCTCTCAGTTTGTGATAGATCTTGGAATCTGCAGGTAAGGGCATTCCATTTGCCTAAACAGACAGTCCAACATTACTCAAACAAATACTTGCTGAGACAATGCTCTTGTATCTTCTTGGGAAAAAAAAATATGTCAACAACTTTTGTGAATCTGCTTATAAAAATAGGGTAAGCATTTTGTTGTTATTTTCAAGGACTCATACATAATAAAAGGTTTGTGTGAAAATACATCAACATCATAAGTCTTTATAACTAAGACTTGATTCTAAGACTTTAATGAAAGTGTTATCATCTGGAGTTCACTAAAAGTCCATTCATTAAAAATTTCAGATGACTCCTAATTAGGTCTGGATTATGTTTCCTATGCATGTAGGACTTGATATCACTAATCTAGCATGGGCAATCTCCACTCCCTCAATGGTGGTTCCTCATTACAGCATTTTGCCACTTGCCGTTTTCAGTTCTTGAAAGTGAATAGCTGTTCTTTCACCTAAATTCAATAGCATTCAGTGAATTTTAATTAAATCATTCTTTGAGTTTATATAACATTGGTCTGGTTACCCATTATGAGGCTTTCACACCCAAACTTTAGTTTTCCTAATAAGTCTAACCCACTGGCCAACAAGGTCAACTGTTTCTCATTAAGATTAATAACCAGCCAATTGTACTATAAAACACATATGAAATAGTCTGCAAATTCTGCTCTCTTTTCATTCCCTTTCTCTCATTTGCATAAAGGAACACTACTTGACTCATGCAATTTTTACTGGACAGTTAAATTAAATAAAAAATCAAGATTAATTTTCCTGTATTACTTGTTTCAATTCTGTTGTTTATTCAGATAGAGCTATTTACAGTGTCCCAAAGACCAGGGATGAAATAGTGTGTGGAATATTTAAAAAGAAGATAATATTTTTCTTTTCTCCCTGTAAAAGGAAGCAAACAGAAGAAGAAATGATACTGGCTTTGTAGATGTGGGTACATTGCTGCTGAACATACACACTTGTTTTCATCATTAAGTGTTTCCAGGAGCTGGCATTCATTAACAGCAGAACTATAATGGGAAAATCAGAATGTCTACATTTCTAGCTACCAATGCTGTCCAGTATTTCTAGTGGCTTTTACAGAAGTTTAATTTTTATGAGTATATACAAATGAGCATACTGACATCTGATAACATACAAAAATCCTGCAGCAATAAGGGAAACTACAAACCGAACAGGGAGATGTTCAACACATTAAGAGAGAGCTGTTGCAGCTGTGCCAGGTAACACAGCTGTACAAGGGCAATAATGTTTCCACTTTTTTCCCCTACATACTGTGTCCACATTCTGCAATTGTGACTCTCCTCACACCTTTATATACCTTTAGGCCTCAATAGAGCAACCGTGCATAAGTGTGTGTAGACACACACGTATAGATATATAAATGTATAATTTGTGTATGTACATTTCTGTGCAAAGATGTTCACATGACCCACTGCCTGTAGGATAATTATTCTAGTTCAGATCTCCATTTAATTTGAAAGAAGGCAAGACTGGGGTTTTAATCCCATTGACATAATTTATTAATCTGCCTTCTGAGAGTGTGATCAGATGAGATTTTTTGATTTAGTTTTCCCATGAGATTTTTATGCAAAAAAAGGCGGAGATAACCACCTGAAAACTGAAATTGAATGTTGTCTTTTAAAGTTGTTAAATAGTGGTTTCTTTTTGCCATGTTTTTAACAAAGCTACCATTTAAAAGTAAAATATATATATATAAAGCTAAAGTATCAAACTCATTTAATGTGCTCCTTAAATTTCTGACAAAAGAAAGTGGTACCTTTTTGCCAGTGAAGGAGTGTGAGGAAAGATTTTATGTATTCTTATTATATGCATTTTATGTATTCTTAATATAAAATTCCCAGACTTTGAATTGCTCATAATGGTGATATGCCACCTATTCTTTTCCTCTGCACTCCTTCCTTCCTTCTGTGACCCTTTCTAACTCACATTCCAGCATTTTATCTTCAGGTTTAAGTATGCTGCATGGTAGTCTTCATATATACAATAAAGACTCACACTGCAAACTTCTCACTTTGCACTATTAGGGTAGTAGAATGTTCCTTTCATATAATGGAAATGTTTACCCAAATAACTGTTTATCCATAAGAACACAGAGTTTCTAATCTGGCCCAAAATATTTTTCTAAGACCTCCTTCACCTTCTAAGATGAACAGCAAGACAAAAAAAGTTTACATAATGAGAGTGTGTAGCTGACTTAATAACTCTCCATCTGTTGTGGTTTAAACATGATGTAGGTGCAACAGATACAGTAATCATTGATGAACTTTAGAAATAAAGTGACTTCTTAGAAAAAAGGTCTATACATTTACTTTGTACATTTTCACACAATTTTCACACTGGATGGAAACAGTATTTGCCTAAAGTATTCATCTGAGTGAACTGATCCCCAGTCACTGGATGAAACACAAAAGGGATTTCTAATCCCTGTAAACCCCAAAGAGCCCGACCCTCAAGGCTCGTGCAGTGAAACTTCCATTTCACAAAGGTGGTCGAAGTTTGCCTGTGTCTCATGCTCAAGTGACAGCGGGTCGTGGGCTGCAGGGAGCTCACGGGACAGCGTGCGGTTCCCGTTGGAATGATGAGATACACGACGGGACTCGGACCAGGCAGAGCTCTCTGTTGCGGGCTTCTGAATCTAAAACCGCAGGTACCTTTTTTCCCCTCGGCAGTCAGATTTATTAGGATCCCAGTAGGCGCAGTTATGGGAGTTAGTTACCGGCCCAGGGCAGCGAGTCCCGGGCGGGCACGGCAGGCGGGTTGCCACAGCTCGCCTCGCCGTGGCAAAACCCCGCTTCCAGTGGCCCAGACCCACTCGCGTCCCTCACCTATCAGGAGAGCGGTGCCCACCTCGCGAGTGGTAGCGGGTCCCTGTCCCTCCATCGCCCCCGGAGGTCCCTGTCCTGCCCGCCCCCGCCTGCGGGGCACAGCGAGCGCCCTCGCCCGCGGCTCCTTCCTGGTCGCCGGCGGCTGCCGAGAGGGCGGGCGGGCGGCGGGGCGCGGCTGCCGGGCGCACCTCCCGCTTAGGTACCGGGGACCAGCTGCCAGGCTTCCCAGGGGAGGGCCGGGGGTCCGGAAGAAGCAAGTGAACAAACCACACAGCACCGACATCGAGCGGGGGCAGTTCCTCGCCCGCCGGCGGGCGGGGGAGGCG
>VXAW01011048.1:1679-41828 GCA_013399735.1 Tyrannus savana
TCTGATCCCAACCACCAGAGATCCAGGCCTGGCTCAGCTCCATAAACAGATGTACCCTGGGCCCTTGAGGTGCCCTGAGGTGTGAGAGAGCCCTGGTGGGGCTGATGTGCTGCAGAATCCTGGGGAACACCAAACCCATGCAGGCCATCAGCCAGAGGCCAGGCAGGTTCCCAGGGGCTCTGGACACCTGAGCACAGGGAACCAGATCCCAGCACAGACACTGGGCAGTGCCCAGTAGCACCAGGGACTTGTGCTCCTGTTGTCTCCATTGCCAGGGTGAGAGCAGCAGTAGCACTCACTTGTGCCAGCTGGAGAGCTTAGAGAGGTAAGAGAGTCTTTTGCTGTTTAGGAGGACAAAGTAGGACCATCACTCACACACCCCTTTGTTGGACAGCTCCTGTGCCCCAGGTCCCTGCCTCCACGGGTTTTTTCTCCTGGGATCAAATGCTGACACAGCCCACTCATGGTGCTAGTTCAGGCTGAGGGACCTCTGCAGACACCTCTGCTGTACCTCATGGGGCTCCCTCTGAATCATTCACCCACCTCTTCATGCCCACTGGCTCATGAGACAACACTCATCCTTGCCATGTCTCATCCCATGCCCCATAAACCTTGCTTTCCAGCATCTAGAACCATGGGCTGCTTGACCATCCCTCTGAGTCCTACCTTGGTCAACCCCTCCCATTCTCCCCATTTAATCCTGCCAGTGCCCAGAAATGCCCTCCCCTCCACAGCAAGCGTGTGAAATACATGGGAAGGCTAAAAAAGAAAGGAATCAGCTTGGCAGCTACCTTCCAGCAGGTATCAGCCTGGAGCTGATCCGAGGGCTGCCCCAGCCCCACAGGCATCCTCCCAGTCTGCTTCCATCTGTGGTTTCCTCTGTTTTCTGCTGACCCTGGTTGTGAATGGGGGATAATGATTCAGCTCTTTCATGAGCCCAGAGCCAGTCCATGCCCCCAGTGGGGTGGGAAGCACCTCCATTCACTGGGAAGATGCAGCTGTGCTGACACGGGAATGTAATTTTGCAGTTTGTTCTGCGTCTGTGCATCTCTGGGGAGAGCTGTGGGCACTAGTGTTTGTCACCTGAAAGTGGGGGGAGTTCGCCTGACTCTTAGAGAGGGGAGATTTTCTTGACCTCCAGAGATTTATTTGTCTGTTAATGCCCCAGGGAAAAAGAAACCATGTGTATCCAGTCAGTCTGTCAAGTATCCCATAAGGGCACTCTTCACCAAACAGATTCACAGGATGGGGGGTGATTTGGTTGCCCCTTTCAGGGAGCTACCACCCAAAAGCATAAGGGAGAACCCCTCAGTGGGCCTTCCAACATGTTATTGCACTGCCAGCAATCTGTCAGCACCTTACAAAGGACTCAGTTCAACAGTTTACAGAATAATACTCTTTATTCATACAATTTGTGACAGGTTAATAAGGTTTGTAGGTCGCTAGGGACAGTGTCTAACTGCAAAAATGTGCTTAAAGCAATCTAATAATTCAATAAAGAAAGCACAAACACAAACTCTAATACAAAACAATCTACCAACATATTATGGAGCAAAAGCAAGCTCTAGTCCTGAAAGCAACACTCAGCTCACATAGAATAAGTTTCTCACCTGATAGGCATCCCTAAAGCGGAGAGGGAAGACAGGTTCAGCCTGTCAGCCAATCCCAGTAGCTGAGGTGGAATCTTCCTCCAATTTCTCCCCGTTTCCAACTTACTTTCATATTATTTCTTTAGATTTAGGTGGAGCTTGGGTGACTCTAGTCATGAGTACTTACTTGGGTGGTTGTCCTATCTATCCTTCTTGGTGGGCACGGTCAAAGTGTCACATGTTCCCCTCCCTGCAGGATTTTTCCAAAGGGAGGCTGCAGTGCCTTCACACTGCTCCCCTCTCCCCCACAGCAGGTGCTTATTAGTGTTTGGGGGAACCTTTGTGGGGCATTGAGACTGTGTTGCACGTGGGAAGCAGCAGCTGGGTATCCTCTGCAATCCTTATTCTCCTTTAACTTTTAACCCTATCCATTATTCCACAGTGTGTCACCGGGATTTTAGACACGAAGGAAAAATGATTTTGCCCAGGAGCTGTGAGGAGATGCTGGGAGCTAAACCCACTGCACTGCAAAGTGTTGGACCATGCAGCTTGCTTAGTCCTTTTCCAATAACACCAATGGTTCAGATTCCATGGATTGAACTACGTGTTGGCACGTGCTGTTCCAAAAGAGAAGGAAATGAGGAAATCCAGACACTGGTATCATCTGTCCTCTGCTTGGGAAAGCAGCTGGGAAAACTCCTTTGGTCCATGCAGGAGCACCTCTGGCTGCCACGTGGGGAAGGCGGGCTGGGAACTGCTTTACTGCAGCTTTGCCATCTCCTGGGCAAAGGAGATGCCATCTCCATCCGCTGGGTTGGACACACAGGAGCGGCTGGATCTCTTTCAAGGGGGCAGCCAGTGTACTGTGTGTGGCTCTGCAGGAAGCACGTGCTGTTTGTGGCACTGCCAAGCTGTTCTCCAGCTGACCATCTGGAGGGAGTGCACATCTCACCCTGCAAGGGACGGGCTTTTTCCTGGGAAATGAGGCTCAGAGACGCGAGGGCCCCTTCCAAGTCTCACAGGTAATATCCCACTGGGAATTTCCTGTCTTCAGTTAAATGGTAATCTAGAAAAAGGAAAGAAAATACTACTTTCATTCATCTGAGTCCTTTATCTTGCCAGGAGTTATTAGAAGAAAGTAATGTTGCAGCCGTATTCCAGGATACAAGCTGGTAGCATCTCAATTTTCACGTGCTATTTTCACACCCACAGTTAGACTAAGAAATCAAGTCAATATTAGATGTTTGTTTAACCAACTTAGCCTTTGGATACAAAGGCCAAACTTTCCTATTATAGAAGTTCTATAAGTCTATACCTTTAGTTTCTGAGGAACTGCTTATCTACTCTGTATCCGGATAGGATCCTGTGAAGTTACACTCCAGGTACACAAGAACCAGCAAACCTATTCAGACTAATTACACAATGGGAGAGTTTCCCTATTTATTTTTTTACTGGTGCTCTTGGTTATCGTGTGGGTTCCCCTCCAAAGGGATTTATGCACTCAGCTCTCACACAGTGACTGTGCAAATACTGGAGCTCCAACAGCAACGAAAATCCCCAAACATATGAAGTCTTTTGCATTTTCAAGTATATCTTTCCCTAGTGGATGGAATTCCATTTAAGAGCAGCTCAGGAAAAACTATACAGATGGTTAGTAATGTCTGCGTAAACATCAGATCTGTTCTAAGGATGTACTCAGAGGCCCCTACAACATGAGCTGCTTTGGACAATCCAGGTCACATTCAGGTTCCCTCTGAAAGCAGCAGCTACTTCAGCAAACAAAGTCTGATTTTACTTGAAATTATTTCCACAGAACTGCTGACTGGTAATTCCAGGAGGAGGCAGATTCATTTACTGAAAGGGAAGTAACAGAGAAAACGCATTCAAGATCAGCCTGATCTGTCTGAAGTGCCAGACGGAGGGTTCTGCTGTGCCCGTGGATTTGAGGGGTTTTACATCAGATGCTCAAGAAGTCCAGGAGACGCCAACCTCGTTCAGCAGCAGTGCAGGACCTTGGGAATGCAGGTTCAGCTTCCTCCCAGCACTTCCATGGCCCGAGGGAGGAGGAGTCCTGACTGAGCTCCAGGCTGTGTAGATGGAGTGCAGCTACGCACTGTCCTCCAGACCTGAAGGTTTCCATCCCTTCTCCCAGCCTGTATTTCCCCACTGACTGCTATTACTTTGCCCTGACAAAAGAGTTGGGAGATCCAGGTCCTAAAAGATTTGCATTTCCCCCAGATAAGCCGTTTTAAGACAACAGAAAATACTGGAGAAAACCATCTGCCTCAGACAATCTCAGTCTCTTCCAGAGCTTGCCACATCCCAAAGGATTACAAGATACTGCAGACAGTGAAATATTAGTGGAAGAAACCTAGAGGACCATTCACATTGACCATCCATGTAGCCATTGCACAAAGGATCACAGCTCTTCTGGAAGGCTGACAGAGCTGGTTGTCATTTTCCAGCCTGAGCAGTCTGTCTGTGAGTTAAGGAGCACATTTAACCCAAGAAAGGGCATGTCTTGTAGTAACACAGCAGACAGGATGAAGGGAGAAAAGGGAAGAAGCATTTCCCGTACAGAAGACAAGACAGATTTCAGCCTCATGGAAGAGAGGCTGAAAGACTCCAAACAAAGGAGTGCATTTCAGACATGTTCATCACTTTATGTATCTGTAATGATTGGATGTTTTAAAGAAAAACATCCCTTTTTTTTTTTTTTTTTTTTTTCCTTTCATATGAGGTAACATTTTTCCCCAGGCAAGACTCAAAACCCAAAGTAAACAAAACTGTGTGATATAAACATGACAGATAAACCTGGAAGCTCAAGAAGGCTGAACCAGTGATTTCTGAGCTGGAAGAAAACAGTGCCTCCCTCCCCTCAGAAAGTAAATGCTAGGAGAAGTAACTTTTCTCTGTCTGTTCCATACTGGCTTATATGCAGGTGGAATTTGATGACTAAGACTACTCACAAACACTTGGTGCCTTTGCAAGTGCCTTGGTAAACTCTGCATCTTAGATATCTAAAAAGATTTGAAAGCAAGGGGGGGGTTTATCTTACTTTTTGAGGGAAAAAAAAAAAGTAAAAGAAAAAAACGAGGAGAAGGTTTTGCTTAGTGTCTTCCAGTTTCAAACATGGGAAGTGTTCAGAAAAACTGCAGTTTTGGAGTATCAGACAGATGGTGATTAATAGAGAGTACAGGTAAGGATGGCAGAACACAAGCTGTTGATCACTTAGCTTGGGGATATATAAGCCAGCTCTTGTGAATACAGATACAGATATTCGAGATATTCCATGTTGATATGTCACCTCTTCTTTTTTTATTTTTTTTTCTCCTTTTTTTTTTAACAGTTGCAGAAAAGTTGTTTTAGCAGCTGTTCCAAATAGTGTCAGCGTGGGTTTCCCATGGGTTCACAGCCTCCTTCAGGCATTCACTTGCTGCAGCATGGGCTTTTCCATGGGCTGCAGGGGCACAGCTGCCTCACCATGGGCTGCACCACGGGCTGCAGAGGAACCTCAGCTCCAGTGTCTGGAGCACCTCCTGCCCCTCCTTCTGCACTGACCTTGCTGTTTGCATTGTTGTTCACACGTTCTCACTCCGGCCACAATTACATCTGCCCAGGAACTTTTTTTTTTTAACCCCTTAAGTACATAATCCCTGAGGTGTTCCTGTCATTCCTGATTGGCTCAGCCTTGGCCAGCAGTCGGTCCATCCTGCAGCTGGCTGGCATTGGCTCTACCACACATGGGGGAAGCTTCCATCAGCTTCTCACAGAAGCCAGCCCTTGCAGCCCCCCCACTAGCACAGCCTGGCCACACAAATCCAATACATCCTGTTATTCATACCCTTGTCGAAAGACCATTTCCAGCTCTCCCGGAGCCCCTTTAGGTACTGAAGGAGGCTCTAAGGTCTCCCTGGAGCCTTCTCTTCTCCAGGCTGGATACCCTCAACTCTCAAAGCTTATATCCTGGAATATATCTACAAACAGAGGATCCAAAACTGCCCATCCTTCAGCCCCATAAAGTGCAGTCAGTAACACAGATCACTCCAGCACACAGCTCCTACTCCTGTGGCACAGGAGGGGCACTCCTACCTATTGCACATGAAAATTTCTCAGTGCCAGCGATGGTGCCAGAATTTTCTATAGGAAACCATTATGTGACAGATAAGGCTCATAAAATGGAAATCCATGAACTAGTCCTAGCACACACCTCTCTTTGCAAAGCACACATCAAACTTACAGGTACTTTCACATCTGACATAAATTAAAAGTCCTCTTTTAAAACCAAGTTGTGTTTTTATGTTTCTAAGAAGACAGCACTGTCAAATGCAGAGTTTCCTTCTGAATACCCACAGCCTGTAGGAATGGCTACTCCCCACACCTCCAACAGCACTGACCTCTTTGGGGTTTGTCTCCTTTTATGCCATCCATGTCTGTGGACCTTCTCAGAAGAAAAGGGATGCCTGAAGAGGAAAATGGCTTTCTTCACCCTTGCTTTCTCTACTTTTCCCTTCAAACCTTCCTACTCATTCAGTGAAGGGCCTTATCAGAGAATTACAGAATCACAGAATCCATTTGGTTGGAAAAGACCTCCAAGACGATCTAGTCCAACCTTTGACCAACCACCTTGCCAATGAGACCACAGCATAAGTAACATGTCCAGTCATTTCTTGAATACCTCCAGGGCTAGTGACTCCACCGCCTCTCTGGGCAGCCCATTCCAGTGTTTAATCACCCTTTCTGTGAAGAAATTCTTCCTGAGGTCCAATCTGAGCTATAAGGTCTCCACTGAGCCTCCTTTTCTCCAGGCTAAACAGCCTTATCTCCCACAGCAGCTCCTCACAGGACATACCCTCTCAACGCTTCACCAGCCTTGTTGCCCTTCACCTGGACTTGCCACAGCACCCCGATGTCCTTTTTGAACGGAGGGCCCCAGAACTGGGCACAGCACTCGAGGTGTGGCCTCACCAGTGCCGAGTACAGGGGGACAATCATTTCCCTAGTCCCGCTGGCCACACTATTGCTGATCCAAGCCAGGATGCCACTGGCCTTCTTGGCCACCTGGGCACATCTGGGCTCGTGTTCAGCTGCTGTTGATCGGCACCCCCAAGCTTTTTTTCCACTGGGCCGCTTTCCAGCCACTCTGTCCCCAGCCTGCAGTGCTGCACAGGGTTATTGTGGCCAAAGTGTAGGACCCACCCCTTGGTCTTATTGAACCTCATCCAATTAGTCTTGGCCTGCTGATCCAGCCTGTCCAGATCCCTCTGCTGAGCCTTTCTACCCTCCAGCAGATCAACATTCCCACCCAACTTAGTGTTATCCGTGACCTGACTGAGGGTTTACTTGGTAAAAGACACATTACAAATAAATTCTATTCCAACAGGAATAAAAAAAAAGCCATGGGAAATATAAAAGGAGTCAGAATAAGTCAACAGGAATACAAGCCAGCAAAAGAATGGCATATAAACTTTTTCTCAAAATAAAAAATCTGCACCAAGACCTCCTGCCTTCTGAATTATAAGGAAGGGATCCATCCCATTTGGCTTTTGTCATATGCCATGTAAGCATCCATAGTTAATCTGGTCAATCTGGAATTGTTCAAGTCAATGCAGAGAAACAGGTGTCAGTAGACCACGAGTCATTTTACCTGTATATCTCTATCTCTATCTATATATCTTCATGTATATAGGTGTCTGTGTGTATATGTGGAATAAATAAATAAATATGAACATATATTACATAATGATATATTTATTATTATAATATACAATATATATTTATTATTACATATATTTAGGCAACAGGGTGAGACAAACTGCTCTGTAAAAGGACATGCTCCTCCCCATTGCCTGCCTCAGACACAGACAGATGAAACCCATCTTACCAGGCTGAGGTGGCTAAAAAAAGGCAGAAGAACGATTCAGACTTCGCCAATTCCCAGTAATGTAAGTACATGTCAAGTGTTGTGTGTGTTTGAGCCTGTCCTCAAATGCCTTTGCTCTGGGTTCTCTCTCTCTCTCTGCAGCTACGAAAGGAGCTGTCAGATTAATCAGCTGCCACGATCTGCAGTATCCTTGTCTGAGCTGGAGCAATAATGTAGTAAGTGCTGTGGAAGGGACTTGCCCAAAATAGCTGGGAAGAGGGGGGTGATGATGAATGCATGTATATAGTGAACTATAAGTGGATCCAGTCAGCTTTTCAGCCTGCGTGCAGGGGGGTAAATTGGTTTAATTTCTGAGAGGAACAGTTTGAGAAGGAGGAAAGTGTGACTGCATTTGACCCATCTGAGCAGGGAAGGGGCTGGGTGGGGACATCAGGTGTCCAGCAAAACAGATCTGTTTGTGGGGAAGGTGTTGTGTGGGCTGAAATGAGAGTGCCATCATCCAACGAGCATGGTTTAGGGGTCTGTATGTACTCCTGGACACTTGGGAGGGGCTGCAGTTCTATCAGCAATGCATCTGCTATATGCCAGGACAGGGAGAAGTGTTTTTGGGAAGCAGTTTCAGGCAGGCGTCTCTCCCCATCTGTCTGTGATGGGGTGCACTCCTTCAACCAGTACTCTGTAGGTGGAAATTCACTCCATCCCCATAACAATTAAGCTGCAGTATTTTCTGCCTCCTTCACACACTGGATTTGAGTGTCCAGGCTTCCTCCTCTTTTGCCACTGGTGGTCTTGGAGTTGCTGCACCAATCTGTTTTCTTCTGTGTCAAGTCATCGATATCACGAGTTTGCATCTGAACACCGCAATTCCCTGAGAAGTCTTCCCTACAACAGGAAAAAGACTTTACTACAGGAGGGAAGAAGTAAGTTTTCTATGGCTTTTTCTATATTTACTATGAGAAACCACAGAGTACTTTTTGTCAGAAGACACCACTTAGGATTTCAGTTAGTTTCATTTATTACTCAGTTACTATCTTGCCTGGTATCAGCAATTTCATCACTTCTTCCACCACAGGGCCAGTGAAATGTAGATAATTCTTGACACTTTTGCACTTACTATATTTTCAGAAATCCTACAATGGCCCAAAATCCTACAATCTGCACCATGCTTGACCATCTTTACTAAAGCATGCTTCGAAATATTGTCTACACATTATATGGCTTTATCCTGTCGTGAACTGGTAAAAATCCACTGATGATGAGGTTGCACAAGGTCCTCCCTTCCTCCTTTTAAAGAAAAATCCTCATTCAGCTGAGAAACAGAGCAACCAGGAAGGAACATGAAGAGAAATGGAGACAAGGATTAACAAAGAGGGAGGAGAAGAGGAGAACTCTCAAATGTCAGATAGGGGACATCTCAGCTTAACGGGTCAGGGGACAGTTAAGGAACAGGAACTGTCTTGGTGCATCTCAGTGTAGTAACAGAAACAGCGAGGAGGCCAGACTGAAACAGGTCTGAAGCACCAAGTTGTCATGACGTGACTCAGCAATCAGGGGGATGAGGGAAACAGAATGACGTGATTGTGGTGGCAGATGCTCCCCACATTTCCAGGTTAGTAAGGCAGGGAGAGGGAGAGTGATTGCGCAAACTTATCTGAAACCAACATATTTGCATAATTAGCCCTCATTTCCCCATGGGGTTAATTTTCTGCCCATTGTTTGAACTGCCATTCTCACTTCCACGCTGGCTGGGACTAAGTGTGCTTTTTAGAATCATAGAGTCACAGAATGCTTTGGGATGGAAGGGACCTTAAAGGTAATCTGGTTACAACTCCCCCTGCCTTGGGCAGGGACACCTTCCACTAGACCAGGCTGCTCAGAGCCCCATCCAGCCTGGCCTTGAACACTTCCAGGGATGGGGAGCCCACAACCTCTCTGGGCAACCCATTCCAAAGTTTTTTTGTTTCAAAAGCTCTGATTCCTCATTTTCTTGTGCCAGTCCTTGAAAACTGAACCAGACAACCCAAAACCCACTTATTTAATACCAAGGAAGGTATTCAGAAATCTAAGCAGTGCAACAGGGAGATGGCTGATCTGGTCAATAACCCTTCCACTGCTGGGGATTTTTTGTTTAGATTTCACATTTCCCTCGTTCCATCCCACTTACCTTATTGTCTGCTTGGTGAGTCACACAAAGACAGCAGGAATGACAAGCAGAGCAAAACAGATAGCTGTTAGAACAGAAAATCAATATGGTTAGCACCTGGTGTAATCTTAATTATTGCAGAATTTTCCCATGTTGCCCCATTGCTTTGCTCCCTGGGGCAAACAGGACCTATCCAGAGGCAGCTTGGGCAACTAGAGGCTGACCACAGCCAAATGGCCAGGGACTACTCATGTTGTGGTCTCTGGAGTAGTTTCCAGTATCCCTCCTTCCTTTATGTCACACCATTATTCCTCCTCATTATAACGTGCACTGCAGTTATTGGCAGACTCCAGCTGGAATCAAGAGCCCTTGTGCAAAGTCTTGAGCACAGGAACAGTAAGAGACAATTTCTATTTCAGCAGATAATGGCTGAATGGAAGATGGGGAAGGGGAAGAAGAAAATATCTGCAGACTGATCTAAATGCATCAGTTTAGCTGTGAGGAAATGTTTTGTTTGACCATCTTTTTTTAGTCCTTTGAAAATGTGAAAGAAACACGTCATTTAAATATTTACATTTTTTTCCTGCTTTTTTCCAGTTGAAGCGATTCACTGTATTCACAGAAAGTCTTGGAGAAGAATCTGAAAATGGCTTCGTTTAGAAACTAGATTTTTGGTTGATCTGTTTTCTTTTACATCCCTTATGAGTCTAAGAAATCTTCTTTATAAAAAGTTCAAGTGCTTAAATAACCTGTTTATGCTGTCTTTAGTAACTTCTTGTCCAATACATGTATGTAGGTTTTTCCTGAAGTGTATTTATTAGCTTTTCTAACAGAAATGGAGCTGTTTGGTAGAACAGCAAATTGAAAGGCAAAATAACTGCTCTGGGTGATGGAGTGAAGTCTTTAACAAAATGACATACCTGTCACTGGCAGTGTCACTGAGGGGGAAGAGGATGGATCAGCTGAACCTATGAAGAGAGAGAAGTCCTTGATTTTTGTGTCAGTTTACCTTTCTGACAAACAGCATCAGAGCAGTGATGAGAACCAGGTTGTTCCAGCATCAAAGCAGTGGTGAGGGTACAGTCTGACGGCTTCCCCTCTGCACAGAAGACTTAATAATTGCCATGTTTGTTTCTTGGCCATCAGTAGGTGTTTCCAGCCTGGATATCAACATATGTGCTGATATGATATGTGTTACTGGTGGGCATGAAGTGAACTGGAATGAGATCCATCTGAGATCTCTATTTCATATGAGGTGGGGAGGGATGAATTTCAAGGCGCCAGGCTAGGATTTGGAAACGTGGTTTCAAACGGGGTGTGTTTTTGCCCAGAAATCCAAGCCAGAACTTCCCGGGTGCAAAAAATTCATTGCATTTCTCTCTCATCCCTGAAAGGAAGCTCTGAACTTGTGCCATTATGAGACATGGAGGTTTTTAACAAGAGGTTCTGTAAGAGTGGTCTGTTGATGAATCTCTTTGTGCTGAGTGCTGGGGGGAAGAACTGAGAAAGGGGGGGATATTCCTTATCAAGCCTCATTGAAGACATCACATCATAACAAATAGAAAGGCAACACTATAGGGGAATAAATATTTGATGCTCCAGTTACAAGAACCTGACCTTGCTCAGGTTTGAGTGCATTTTGCAGGAAATTGGAATTATTGTTCTGCTGAATTAAAGGCTGAGGGCCTATTTCTTTATCCACTTTCATTTTTATCATTCATAATCCTAATTTTAAAATTTTTAAATATTTTTAATTTTAAAATACTTGTGATTTCTGACCATTCAATAGGCTGTATCATTTTCTAGGGCTGGTATATTGGTAGGTTATTCCCATCACAGCAAGAAGTGCCTTCATTCTGATAGTACCAAGTGAAATTTTCAATGGAAAAAAGGATTACTGTTGTGATGGAAGAGGAAAGACCAGACAACACATTGTTACTGCTATACCTGGAACACTCTGAACTGGGCACCACTTGGAAACAAAGGGATCTACAAAATAGGGGACAAAGTCCTGGGTTAATGCTGAAACAATGTGTCTGGTGAGTCAGGACATTCATTCTTACAGTCAGAGGAGCGACAAGAGGCAATGATGGCCAAGTGTCACCTGAGAGGTCACTCTGCAAACAAAAGGAGCTGCTCAAACCATCCTGCTCTGCCACATGGTCTGTTGTGGTCACAAGGGCTGGGATTCCTCTCACCTACTGTTCTGTGTGGCCTCTGAGATAGTCCTCCAGGCTGAGCTACAGTCACTGAGGAGAAACAAGCCTTTATATGGTGTAATTCATCCAAAATAGATGTGAAATAGGGCAGGTAACAGAGCACCACCAACACCTACCCCCTCTGTTGGTTTGAAAGGCAGTCCAACTCAGATGTGGGCACCTATGCAGTAGACATCTACAGTTCTGCAAGATTATTTTCCTCTTAAAACTCCAAGTACCGGTGAAACCCTTTCTTTTTTTTTTCTTTTTTTTTTCCTGCAGTCTGTTGGTAGGAAAAGTCCTCTCGTGTTGTCCTTGCATTGGCCCCCACCTCTTTAAAATTCAGCCCTTTTTCACTTCTCTGACTCAGAGGAGGGTCATAGAAGCCTGAGGACTGTAGAGGGTGTGGACAGCTGGGTCTGCCCACCTTCAGTAGCTCTCTTTGCTGCCTAGAGGGAGCCCCAAACCCTCAGTGCTGTCACAGGTGCAATTTTGCAGTTAGCATGAAAGACAAAGCAGGACGCAGCTGTCTCCTCCCCAGAGGTGTCACCTCCAGCAGTCAGAAATGATGGGTTCCCTGATCTCTCCATCCCGAACCCCCCAGCAGGTTGTTCTTCCCTAGGATTGATGTGCTGAGTTGGGGGAGGGGGTGGAATCTGTACCCTGCATGAACAGGTCACGACAGTGATGTGGTGCAATAAAAACCATCATCTCACCTGGCTCAGTGGTCTGTGGTGCAATAAAAACCACCTCACCTGGCTCAGTGGTCTGTGGGGGCCACGCGATGCTGCCGTTGGTGCATCGCAGGTCAAGGGGGGTCCAGACGATGCTGCCGTTCACCTTCTTGCACGTGCTGGTGCCAGAGGTGGGGGGCAGCTTATCATAACCGCTCTGGCATTTGAAATGTAACACTTGTCCCACGTAATAGGGTTTCTTCGGTCTTATGGAGGCGTGTGGAACAGGCCGGGGGGGACCACAAAAATCTGTGGGATCAGAAGGCAGCACGCGGCTAAAGCAGATAGATTTTACTCACTGCTGTTGCTCATGAAAATTATGATTTGTATTCTTACAAAGTACAGGCAAGCAGGATTTACCAAGCCTTCCTTCTCACTTGCAGCACATCACTTGCTCAGCCAAGATATTACAGCTATCGTTTTTTTCCCCTCTGTCTGCAAAATTGTTAAATATTACTCATCATTCTTACACTGCTTCCATGCAAGTGTTACATTACTGAATGGGCTCTTATTTACCTTTCTGGGCAAACTCTGAAAGGTCTTCTTCCTTCTGTGGTGCAGGGCTCCTTGTTGTATTTTCTGGTTTCTGTGTAAATTTGAACTCCATTGTGGGAGCTGTTGGCAAGAAAATTATCTCATCTGTGGGAGAAGTTACAGTTGCTGAATTACAGTAGGATGAATATCAGAGTAAAGCCAGTGCCTCCAAACTTTTAGGGGTGGGATAGAACTGTTTCAAGTTATAACTTGCAAAGATAAGCACAAAAGAACAATTGCTAGAGCGGTGCCCAGATCTGTCTTATATAGACTAACTCATTGGAAAAGCACCTCTTGTAGAGGTGTTATAAGCAGTGGATGGGCTCCTACTTACCTTTCTGATCAGACTCTGAAAAGTCTTCTTGCTTCTGGGGTGCAGGGCTTTGTGCTTTACTCTCTGGCTTCTGTGTAAAATGTAACTCCTCCGTGGGACCCGTTGACAGCAAAGTCTTCTTATCTGAGGAGAAGTCACATTTGCTGAATTACATCAGGACAAAGAGGAGAACAAAGGCAGAGCACCCAAACTTTCAGAGGTGGGATAGAATTGCTTCAAGTTCTAACTTGCAAAGATAAGCACAAAAATAATTTGTTAATGCCCAGACGTGATTTCTACCAACTAATGCATTGGAAAAACACGTCCACGTATAGAAAAAGGACAACACTCGCTTACCAATGCATTCAAATCCACTGTCGTCCCAAGAGGCACCCTGCTGTCCACTGCTACACTGAATTCCTGGGTGATGGCCACTTTTTCTGTCATAGCCACTGTCACATGCATAGTACAGCTTGGTCCCTAGCACATACGCCTCAGCACCAACATCAGCAAATTCCCTCCTTGGAGGATCTGGGCAATTTTCTGCAAAGAGAAAGCCTGATAATAAGGACAGCCTGTCATTCTACTTTATCCATCTCACATCTTTCAGTCTTCTCAATACCAGGCACGTCCAGCAGATGGGCAACACGAAGCACTATCAATATTTTCTTAATGAAGCTGTGCACAATCATACTGGAGAGCAGTTAGTGGGACCAGAGTGTGCAGCCCTGAGCCTATGGAGTGAGGCACAGTGAACCAAACAAAGTCATTAAAAGTTGCAATCATCTATAAGCAAACCTTGGGAACGGGTGTAGACTCACAGTTCTGTCTGTGTACACCAAAGAGCAGTTTACTGTGAAATAAGTTTGCAAACCTAAATATAACTTGTCCCAAAACAAGGGCACAAAGTGTTGTGTGATCAGCAAATCACATCTAAATATACTTCTCAGTAAGTTGGAATGAATTAAGCTAGATCATTTCAGTGCACTTGAAAAGCCCTCTGAAGCTGAGCTGGAGACCCAGAAGTTGATAAAGGCACTACTTAATGATCATTTAAGGACTAAAGGCTGAAAAATTAAAAGATAAGACAGGTTGGTTGCACCAGGGCTGGCACTCTGCATCTTGGGGTGCATAATCTGTGGCCCTTTATGCTTATGCATTACAGTAACAGCTATTATGAGTAAAATTTCTCAGTCATCTTACCCTCACATTTTCTGCAGCTGTAATTTATGCAGCCTTAGCAACCAGTGAGAATGACTGTGTGAGGTCTCTGAATCCCTGATAGCTGTTCATCATCTGGTGTCTGCCCCTGACTCCCAAAGTGCCTTCTCCTTGAAAGACCAAGAGCAACTCAACCTGCGACTCCCAGCCCCAGCCCGGCAATGCCCTTTGCTTTCGTTTCCTCACTTCGATCTTTTCTGCCCTCTTTTTTTTTTTTTACTTTTCATTATCTTGCTGCTTAAGTAAAAGTCACAAAGTTTGAAGAAGGCAACAATGAAAAACATGTGAGCAGCTTAACAGCTAATCTGCATGAGGGATGTTTTAATCCCCTTGTGTCTTTGTGCTATCAAAGGATTTGCGTTGTAAACTACATCAGAGTGTGGCTTTGAGAGGAGCAACTGCACCCGAAATAGTTAACCACACGGTTTACCACAGACTGTCAGGGTGATTAAAATTAAAGAGTTATCAGATTAGCAGCAAGTTGACATCATGTACTCTCACTTTCCCTGAAAGCTAAAAGCATGTTTCCCTCAAGACTTCAAAAGCCTCTTTGAAGCAGACTGCAGATGTGAATCTCAGCACGAGGCACTCAAACCTACAACTCATTAGTCTCTTCTTAAGAAAACCCACAACATTTAACCTACTCGTCACAAAGGGCAAACACTGTTTTAATTGATGATCAAATGAAGTTGGGTTCTTCTGAACTTGCACACATCAGATTGTGCAGAAATGGTGCACAGCGGAGGCTGGGTCAGCTCACCCACATTGCAGCTGGATCACACACAACCTTCCCAGGGTCCAGCCTTTTAATGCCATCCACATCACTCAAATTCTTCTCTCCTCACATCTAAATAGCTGCAGCGTCTACTTCTTTGGCCTTTACCATATTCCTTGCCTCTGATCCAGAAAGAATTTTGAAAGATTCATTTCCTAGATCTCATTGTGGCCTTCTTCTTGCCTCCCTTTGAATTCTAACTGCATCACTGTCACGTCAAATATTTTGCTTCCACTCTCAAGAACCTTCTTCTTAGCAACCATCATAACCTTTCAAAACATTGGCTTCTCTTCACATGCTATTGCTCCTCACGAATGTGTTTGATATCAAAGTCACCAGCTTTGGGGTTTTTTGTTGTACCAGTCTTCACACTGGGAGGAGCTGTGCATGCATATGGATATTGCAAGATACATATTGCCATTATTGCTCTTCACTGTCTCAAAGCATCTTATGTATCTTCAGAGGTGCTTCTCTTTCAGTGGTCTTCTACTCATCTTTCAAGAACAGGTAGGCACTCAACATGCAACCCATACAACCTCCTGTCAGGCTGAGTCATAAGGTCCACCCTGAGCATCCTTTTCTCCAGGCTGAGCCCCACCCCCCTCAGACACTCCTCATCAGATTTGTGCTCCAGACCCTTGCCCAGCTCCATTGCCCCTATATCCTATTTTTCATACCTATGGTGAGGTGTTTAGTGTCACTAATTTTTTCTCTTTCAATCCCAATGTCCACTGTTTTCCCTTTCCTTAATTCACAAGATTCATCAGCTCTCTATCTGCCATTCTCATCTCACACACGCCAAAAAGTGCCCTGGGAATCCATTTCTCTGAACTTAGAGGTACTAAATGGACCAAACAGAGAGGCTGATGTAATTGTGTTCATGGGATTTACCCCTTCTATCAGCTGCAGAATTGTGAGAACATATAGTTCTCCTAAGGCACAGGGGAATTTCTGTTTCTCCCCATATTAGTGGCTTTTTTGGTACTTACAGCATTTCTGGAAATTCTGGAGCTGGTTTCATTTATAATCATGAAGTAGATGGAGACAAACCCTTGGAATTAGAAGGGGACTAGTGAATTCAGACAATAGACATCCATGAAACATAGACATTAAAACATTAAAAAATATTATTTTTTTTCTGCTGGGGGTCAGATAAGTCAATAAGTTTATTGACACCTGCAAGCCTTGTCATCTGAGCCAAAAAAATAGGTGGGATTCCTGCTATTCCTACTTAAGCTACAGTGTCTCATGCCATTTGAGGTGTCTCAGGGCCCCTGGGACCTCCACATCAGCACAGGAGTTACTGGAGGGGAAGAAACCCAACTGCTAAACCAGCATCAGTTCTTTCAGCACTGAGGATTCCCATTCAAATATGTTACTGACCCAACCACAAAACTGCTCTCAGCAGATGTGCTGGCAGTATTAGGGTTTATGAAGCTCTCCTGCCTATTTCTTTTCATGTCTGAGCTGGCAGAGCAGTGATAGATGAGGCATCAGAACAACACCTTTTGTCCACGAGAAGTGAACAGGGAGAATTTACAGGAGGTATTTTTAGCATTAGGTAAAACACAGAGAGTGAGTCACGCCACGACAACCTGAACTCAGAATTTCCTCTGTCACGTGGCTGGGTGTCACACCAGCACTGACATTGCTCTGATGTGAAGTTAAAACGTCAAGGTGCAGAAATAGAATGATTTTCCCCTAAACACAAAGGCAGTGAGATAGGATCGGTAGGAAACTGGACGTTCTGAAGATTTGGGTAGAAGCAGTGGAAGAAACCGGGCACTTCACACACCTGCCCAGTTCAGAGGGGAAAAGCACCTCTCCCCAGGGAGAGCAAGAAATCAAACCAGGCCAGAATGAAGATACTTCCCCAGATGTGCCTGAAGGGGCAAAGCAGCCCTGAGGATTCATGTGCTGTGTGAAACTGTGTGCTCTCTAAATGGTCTCTTGAAGATGAAACTGGTATGAGCGAAGAGAAGGAATTGATACCAACAACTGGACCGAGATGGTAATGACATTTTTCTAACTTCAAAACTTACTCCCCAAGGGTCTGTTAACAAGCAAGCCTCAGCTCTGCAGGATTCTTTCCCCTCCTGTTAATGTCATTTACTGTTTATGTGGATTTGTAAGCTGGGAATAGATCCCAGCTGTGGGGCTGGAGTACAGACCTCAAGCTTATGGTAATTTGTCCGTGGGATTTTAATTAGCTGTACCTTAGATTACACAGAGATTATCTTACAAGATCATTTGAGCAGCAGTGAGTCTGCAGCGTTAGAGACAGAAATGCAGTGCAGATTAAGTGACCAGGCACAAGTTTTAATGCAGAGAGGGACAAGAGATCAGCCTTAAGGGGCAGGAGATGGGTTTGAATATTCCCAGCAGTGGAGAGGAGGCATGTGCTGTTTTAAGGACTAGGCAGTTCAGTGCTGATGAGTTTGCTGTACAAATGTCTCTGTTGGAAAGACAGGATAAAATAAACTGGAATATGAGCCAAGAGGAGCTGTCCATTAACTGCTTGTAGGACCACAGAAAACTAGGTTTGGGAGAAATGAACTTATCTCTTGGCTTCATCATGCTGACCAGATGTTTGCCACTGACCCAGGCAGTGGAATCTAATGTAAAAATAAAACAAACCTCCATATACAGCAAGGGCAGAGTTGGTTGGACAGTGGACTTTGCTTTCTCATGCTAAGCATAATTTAGCCTCAGGAATCTGCCTTCTTAGCATCTTCCCTAAGGAGTGGAGCTGGGTAGACCTCTCTAGAGGACAGCAGACACCTAATTTAATTTCTCCAAAGCAAAACTTAAAGGTGTTTCTCTGTTTTTACCAGCTACAGTGGTGGAAGGATGCTCTTATCTGCTCACATTGATAATTAGGGTGATTGACCTAATGCATTGATGAATCTCGCTCCTGCCCCAGCAGGGAGGCCAAGCTGGGGACTTGGACTGAAAATTTGGAATTGAAAGAGCATCAGGAAGGAGGGACAGTGCTTTCTAAAGCAGGGAGAGGGAGAAAAACTAGCCTGAGCACGGAGTGCTGCACAGAAAATGTACTAAGCGAAGAATGGGGAACATTTGTGTTTGTTTCTGGGTGTTTACAACATCCTTGGTTCTGTGGTGAAGCCACAGAGCTCAAATTCTTTAAAGGTAACCACGGCACACGGTTGGGTAGCAGGACACAGAGTCAGTTTTGAGAATATTGTACATGAGAGCCTTGTTTTGGTGTGCGACATTTGGGGGTTGAATAGATTGGCCACATTTTTGCTTAAATCTGCTACCTCAGCGACACCCATGCCTTTGCTGTCTTCATCTAATAGGAAAAACAAATTGCTGAGAAAGAAAATTGGCTTTTTAAGCAGCAGCAGAGATACAGATTCTTTTCTTTGCCTGGAACTTTCTCAGTCTTGCCTTTTGTGGGGCTGAAAGGGCAGTAGAGAATATCCTCTCTGAAAATAATTGAAAGGTCTGACAAGTGTGTGTCCCTGTCTTGAGTAACAGTGAAAAAATTGTTTTGTGGAGCTCTTGATTTCAGATTTGGCTTTAGGACTCACCTCATTTGACTTTTGGGCTTAGCACTGTTATGGAGCTTTTCACTGGAGCTGTCAAGATGGAAATTTTCTGTGCATGCAGATGATTTTTCTGGCCTTGCATGAAATACTTTGCCACATAACAAGGGCTTTATATTCTTTATCTGAGGGCTTTACAAATCAAGGAGATAAAGAAAAAACAGAAGATGACAGAGTGCTGCTACCCTGGCAGGGCTGAGGAACAGGGAGTCAAGTGAAGAAAGCCATGGAAGGATTTTGGAAATGTGAGTTTTGGAGAAGCATCGGAGGAGATGGAGGAAGGGCTCAGTAAGCCAGGCTGTTCCAAGATTCAGGACCAGGGTCAGGGGATGGAAAACACGGGGAGAAAATATCCAAAAGCTGGGCTTTTAATGCCATGGTGAAAACAGGAGAAACAAAGCTGTACATTGAGAAAGAAAGCAGGGAGACAAAAATTGCAACACTCTGAAGGCAATAGTGAGCAGAGTCAAAAGCAGTGGCTTTCTATAAGTAGATAAAGATTGGATTTTTTCTGAAAGGAAAGGACATAAAATCTCATCTCTGATGAGGTGGGAAGATAATTTCTCCAGATGAAGGAAGAAGTGGATACTGCAGGATCTCTCTCTGAAATACCTGCTTTTCCTCAGTAGTATCATAATATTTAACAATTCTTTTTTAACCTTTGTTTTTATTGTAGCTGTGTATTGGGGATTTGCTGCTGAGGGCCATTGTAGCTGAAAGGTTTATAAAGGTTTGCTCTCTGGTTGACCTTACAAGAAACACTTGTAAGTGTTTGACAACTTTAATGTATTCTGCATTGCATTTCAAATCCATGGGAGCCAGCACTAATATGCAAGTATAATGGGAAAGAAATTCCTCTCATTTAAATGACAGAGATCTGGTACCCATCTTGTGTGAATGAAATTCACTTGAATGGAATTCTTTCTTTTGTGAGTTTTAATCCTTTCCAGGTTTAACTTGCAAATCTGTTCAGTGTATTCCTGTAAGATGAACAGCAAGATGGAGAGGTTGTAGGAAGGCAGACCAGCTTTTACCTTGTGTTTGACCCTCACTTCAAGCCTAATCCATGCCTGCAGCTTCTAGGCATTGCTGCTGGGCTGAGTAAAGGAGATAAATGTGATGATCTTCACAAGAAAATCAGCATTTCTCTTCTCTTTAGCACTAAGGCATAGTTTATTTTTTATTAAATGAATGATCATCCCATGCCTTAGTTTTTCCAGTTGTTTGTCAGAGAACTTTGCCTCCTCAAATGTGAGATCTACTGGTGAAACTGTGGTGTAAAACAAAGGTTTTTTTATATTCTTTTTCCTCTAATTATGTTTATTCCTGGTAGTGCATTTTGCCAAACAACATCTAGGGCAGGATCTATTTACAAACCTGAACTAGCAATGCTGGGGTGAGCTGAAAAGACAGAGGCAAAACAATAAGAAAAGCACTATATATGCTGAGCCACGGTTGATTTTTGACCACTTTGACCCAGCTTGTTCCTTTTGCTTTGCTTATGTCTGTTCCCAGGTCTCCTTGTTGATCTTCCCAAGGAATTAAAAAGAACAAGTCTTACAGCCACAATACCTCAGCTGTCCCTACGATTAAAAACCCTTAACTGATAAAAGGTGGTGTTTCTAACTTAGCATATTATTTCCAGGGAGATACATAAATAAATATAAAAATATATATTATAATAACAAATATATATATATATATATAAATATTATTTTTAAACATTGAGAGAGACATTGAAAATAAACACAGGAAGCCAAGGCAAGAAGAGCTTAGTGATACAGTGAAGAATGCAATGCTCTGCATTTATTCATTCACTCACTGGGAAACTAAATCACATAAAACAGCATAAAATGCAACTGCTCTAACACCCCTCTTTTTTTTTTTCTTTTTTTTTCTTTTTTTTTCAAAAAAAGCCCAGAGAGATTTCTGATAAACGAGACTTGCCAGCAGGAAATTTCACAGCATGTTCCAGGCACAGTAATACAGAAAGTGTGATCTGGGGGACCTGACTCATCCCAGAACTGATCCTACTGACGCATCTCTGGCTGAGCGTGTCTCGCAGTGATGCTCCCGCACTCCCTGAAACACTTGCCGTGGGCATTAGCACTTCATTTGCCAGGGAAAATGCCCCGTGAAAGAGACGGGGCAGCATTTACTGGCAAAACACTTCAGTGACAAAAAACATCACCTGGGGGTTAAACGTTTGTGAAGGTCCCTCCTGCATTAATGAGTTTAGCCATTAGCAACCCACTCCTCCCTTGAGATGGCCAGCCCCGAGTAAAATTCCCAGCCCTGCTAAAGATGATCCATCAGCAGCTACAGCACCACCATATCTGAGAACCTGCCTTAGGCTGTATGTGCTCGTACCTCTCAACCTGGACATCATCATCCCAGAACCACAGAACATGCAGGAAATATCACTTTTATGGACCACCGAGAACGGAAGATTTTTCTTTCCCCCTTTGAACAATGCAGTTTAAATTCAAATACACTTATATATATCACCAGACTGTTTCTCAATGTGCATATTTGTCACAGTAAACAAGCCAAATATAAGCTTGTTTCACCATTAACAAGTATCACCATTTATAAATGTGTAAAATTAAGCTGAATGAATCAGCTGCCTCCATTCACAATTTATAGGTGCTACTGGTGGGGAGGAATGCCTGAAAAATATTTCATATCTATAGTATGTCTAGCACATTTGGATGGTGCCCTTTAACTAATAGCATTGCCATCAATTTTACCTACAAAGGTGCTGACATTTCAGTGTCTATTTTTATATTTGCTAAAGTTACAAGCAAAATGGAAAAAGCAAATTCAAAGAGCTCCCTAAGGCTGCTTTGATCTGCCCACTGTTCCAGTGATGGGTTGGAGGATACATACATTACTCAGACAAAAAATATCCTGTAAAGCTCTGGATTTTCTGCAGTTGTTAGTGGGCACAAGACCCATTTCTCTCATTTTCTTAGAATAACAAATTCTTTAAGCTCTAAACATCTTCCCTTAGCTGAAAGGAGTCAGGATGTTGCGAACATCCTCCAACAGCCCCCCTTCAAAAAAAAAAAAAAAACCAAACAAATTCACATTTTCCCTCCCCAAAAGGCAAAAATAGCCTTTTACCTCGCTTGTTCCCCTTGGTGAATCCAAACAAGAGCCACATCAAAAGGCACTTGAGCTCCATGGGGCTTGTCCACATCTTTTTGCTGCACCGCTGAGGATGGTGAAGTTTCTCAGAAGCGATGAGCTAAGGGGCCGGTCACTGCATGGTTAGAGCCATGGGGAGCATCACCCCATGTGTGCAGGGAGGACTCTGGTCAGAAAATAGTTGTTTTGCTGTCTGGCTCCACAGGAGAGAATAAAGGCTGCTTTTCTGTTCAGGTATTAGTAGCTTTTATCCAGGAAATCAAGCTTCATGCTCGGCGTGGCGGAGCGTGCCATCGCGAGTAGGAAGTGGTTTGACACATCAGAGCTGCTGACTCCAGAGCTGTTTCACTACAGCTGAGGTCAGTTGAAAGGGGTGAGATTTTAACAGGTTTGTGCAGGCACTCAGCTCCAAACCTGTGGCTGGACGGATATTGGAGAGGGAGCATCACTGTGGAATAGTTGTCTGATCTATGATGAAGAACCTCAGACAGCAACTGCGGGCTCTATCTACAAAGCAAAGGTTCCATGGGCTATATTTTTGGCTTTTTGGAGGTCTTCTGCTAATGATGATAAAAAAGACACGCTGTGTTTATTTTTGTTGTAAGCATGTTTGCAGTTTCCCTGAATCACAGCTGAGGTTCTGAAGGATGGACAGTTTGATCGAACAAAAAAAAACCCACGAGGATGAGGCTGGTAGGTAGGGAAAGGTTTTGCCTTGTTCCTAAATTGTCTGTGTGTGAAATGCTTCAGTGAAATTTTTCCCAGTGTCAGTGGAAAACTGGAAATGATCAAGGAAGTATCAGACTTTATGTAGTTTTTCTTTAGCCACTTCCACAGAAATTATTTCCTTTTAGTATCTAGGAAAGTAATTGGGATAGACTGTGGTAAAAGCAGATTTAAACTAACTGTGGTATTACATCATGATTACTACATGCTGAGCATTTACTTCTGCCTTATAAATCCTTAATAAATTAGATCTCCTCAACAGGCATGCTAAGAAACTGATGTGATGCATTTTTAAATGCTGCTACAGCTGCATCCATCAATCTCCTGCCTCTCTCCAGATGAATCTCCCTCTGCCCTTTCCATGAAAGATTTTGTGCAGCTTCACTGATGCAGGTGACAAGTCCTCTTGGGGGGTTTGTCAGCTACGAGGCTTTGGCCAGGAGATTACCTCTCAAATCCAAATGCAACAGAGCATGGAGAACAAGTAAACCTTCTGAAGCAACTGTTGTGGGCAAAATGCTCTGCTTACCCCAGGGCTGCTTCATGCTCCACAGATATTTACTGCCCTTGATTTAGTATCAAATCATCTTCCCTATTTAACAGTATAATAGGAAAAGGTCACGCCAAAGCCCACTGAAGGATCGAGAGAGTTTTACTCCTGAAAAAACAATCTGTCTGAAAGTCTTAGACCCCAATTCTCTACCTTTTTCCAAGATGCCTGGATATATGCAACTGCCTGAACTCTGCAGCCACCTGGGCTGGTAAAACATATTCGTTATGTTGTCCAGAAAGAAATCCTTAACTTTTAATGACATTTTTTTCATTTCCTCACTAAACATTGGGGCTGCTCTTTGGAGGTGCAGGGATTTACTCCACAACATCTGCTTCTAGTTCTTGCCTGGCCAATCTATTTAATTCCATAGCTCTTAGCATGATGAAGACAGAGATGGGGGACCTTTTCTGCAGTCCTTCAGCTCAATCTTTCATGTAGCCATTTGCTTTCAAGCAGCAAATCTCAGTGTAGGCGGGTAATAGGCACTTATATTTTGATAGAAAGGGTGAGTTTTTATCCAGGTCTGAACATGAAATGTGAGTTGTACTGGAAGGAACGGTGACCCCAGGTGGCTAATTGCTGCAAACACAGTTTGCATGAGAAAGACCCATAACTCGGCGTTTAAGCCCTTTAAAGGTCAGGAAAAAAAATGGTTATGGCTTGTGAAAGGAAATAGTCAGGTCAGCTTTGTGAAATAGGTCAGTTTGCTAAACGATTCCAGGAAAAAAAACAGTGGTGCTTCTGCAAGGAACTGACCCAAAACAGAGTGAGGCAGAGATAGGCAGGGTGAGAACACAGGGACCCAGCAAGGGGGAAAGGTATCCAGGCACAGAAAAAAAAACCAGGGCTTATGAGAAAAAAAATCCTACCTAGTATTATAATTTAGATGATAAACATGAGATATTACAACAGAATTAGTTGGGGCAGTAAAGGAGGGGACGCACTGTGAAAACTCAGTGGATACCTGGAAAGTGGTGGAGGGAAATACAAAAAAAAAGCATCTTGAGCATCTAGGAAGGTGTAGGAGGAAAAGAAGGTGCTGCTGTTTCTGTTGCTCGTTGACTTTCTTCCGTTGATCACCAGAGTTTTGCTGTTGGGAGAAGTTCTCTGCTTCAGCAGAGAGCTGGGAGGAAAGGAGCCTGTCACGCAGCTCAGGCCACCACAGATAAGATTATAAAGATTATTTTTGTTCAATGACACAAGACCACAAAAGATACACAAATGGAGTTGTCAGGAAGTAAACCACAGGCACAGCTCACAGCTCCAGCCTTTTTTTGGTCTAGGTTTCACAAGGGCCTTTTGAAATCCTTCAAGTGCTCTTAAAACTCTTCGTGCACAAACTCATTTGGTCTGGAGGTCTGTCCTTTCTTTAAACTGGTTTCTAAGCCAGCTTGAAGAAAGGACAACACTGTGATCTTGCTGCAGCTCTTCTCAGCTCAAAGCAGTGGTAAGCATCCACATAATTCACTAAAATAGCTTTGTGTTTTCTTTTACTTTTTTTTTCTGTGAATCACTCTTACACAAGTATTCAAGGGAATAACATTTTATACTGACCGTCCTAGGGAGGGTCTGGGGGTGGCTTTAATAGCTGAATAAACTCTGTAATCAGTATTGCTTGTAAGTCCTTAAAAGTATGGTAATCGTGATTGTAGACTCACAGGATGCACAAGGGACACACACAGGGCCCTTCCCAACCTCCACAGCAGCATCCAGCTCTGCTGCAAAGCAGAGGAGTGGGGAAGCCTTAGTTATACTGAGTCCCTGAAATGATCATCAGAAATTTTTCATCCAATCTAATTATTTATAATGGTCAAACTGGTTTTAATCACTTTTTCTTTCCCGTAAAAGTGAGCTGGGACAGACACGAGGCACACAAATTTCTCATCTTAAATGAAGCATATTTGCAAGGATTTGGGTTCAGTTCAAGAGGGAGTTCTACAGTCAGCACAGTTGTCAAAGTTCCCCCTTGAGTCAATGGGGAGTCAATAAGAGCATCTAGAGAGTGATTCACCTCCTCTTCTAGACATCCACTTCCACCAGATGAATCACTCTTCTTAACTTCTCTACCTCCCTCCCTCCAATCTGCAGACAATGGTTCAACCAGCATAACCAGGTTAAACCAAACATGGGTCTTTTTGGGCAGCTTCAGCTGCATGAGACAAATCCATCCTGAAAAACCTTACTGAATTCAGAAACAGGATTTAAATTGCTTGTTTAGTGACTGAGAACAGTCTTTCCTGTCAGACATTCTGGATGTGGTTCATTATACTCTTATTAATTATTCCTTTCACTGATTTCACTGAGTTCTGTGATAAATTATGCGAGGACCATAAAACTGAAAGGGGCCTTGCAAACCCAGTACTCAGTGCTGGGCTAAATCCATTGATCAAATCCTCCTTGGTTGGTGCCTGGGGTTAAGCCAGAACATCATCATCGTGTTGGGGTTTTTTGGCTGTTCTCCAGAATTATCAGGTTAGTATACAGCAACAGCCAAAAATCCACCAGAAATCAAACACCAAGCACATTATTATTACAATAAAACAGTGTCTAATGAGCACATCTGGAGGAGACTGAATTTTTAGTCTCTTTCTCCTCAGACTTGGAGTCCTGCTGAACTCCTGGCTTATGTGAAAAACTCTTGATGTATTTAGTTTCCACATAGTGAGTACTGGCACAACTTCCTTAACACACCAGTGCTTACATTGGTTTCTTTAATATTTCCCCATACAAATTCAACTGACTAGTACAGATGCTTTCCTTCCCATTATTACTTGCAATCACCAGTGCTTTGGCCTGAGCAGAAAAAAAAATCAGGAACTTAAACTGATAAAGGAAGCGTATTATCGCATAATCATCTTTGTTCCTTCTCTCCTCCTTTTTTACCATCAAGTATACTTAATGAGGTATATTTAATGCTGTAAAGTGCACAGGTCTGAAGACAGCCTCTGCAGTGAGCTCCTTACCCAAGGCACCCTGTCTCTCTGCTTGATTTCAGTGAGAATTTTTACATTATCTGTGAAGTTATGGAAATATAACCTAGATGAATCATGAGTTGAGTATAAAAGTGATTGGAAAATCCCTGCAAAGAAAGTGCCCTTAAAATGGCTCAGAACTGTGTCAGATGGAAGAGCCTGTTGAGTGGCACTGATTAACTGTCAGAAGAGAAGGGTGCATTGAAAGGTGGTCCCCAGGTTAGAATGTGGATCTCTGGTTATTCAGTATTTTTAACAGTTACCTGGATGATGAATATAGACAAACTTTACTGAATTTGCAGAAGATGCTGGGCCAGGAGAAACTATAGAGGGCAGGAAAGAAATTCAAAGTGACCTCGATACGCTGGACAAAAAAATAAAGGTGCAGTTTAAAGATTAAGTGCAAGTTTTATACATAGGCAGAATAAAACAGTGAAATGGAGTGGTGGCATCACTGATTAGATACCTGATCTTCAGAAAATGAACCAGGGCTTGCATGCAGAAGACCAACTCGAGATGTCACACAGTAAAAACTTAAATCTAGTTCCAAAATGTGCAACAAGTGCAAAGAACCCCCTTGTTCTGTGCTGGGGCAATGAAGCCATGGATGGGGTGCTGTGCCTAACTGTGGGCACTACACACTGACAAAAACATGGAGAAGCAGAAGACAGTTCAGAGGAAAGCAGTGAGAATGACAAGATAGTCTAGGAAACCTCTTCTAAAAGGAAAGACTGAATACCTTGAGACTGTCTGAGGAATGATGATGGAGAAGGGGACTAGATAAGAGCCTTAGCAGTGATAGTGATGGAGTTGATCTAGGCATGGAATAGATGACCCCTCGAGTCTTCTTCCAGCACTACATTTAGGGGATGGTAAGAACTGTGCTCTTCCTCCTTTTTAAACTCACAGCCCAGCAAACTGCAACCAAACACCTGAGCTGGTTGTCTAGACTGCCTTTATCATCAGTGAAGACAAGTAGGGCAGGGCTTAAGTATCTTTAAAATTATTTAAATAAGCCAGATATCCTTTATTAGAAGCATCAGAAATCAGGGGAGATGAACTTGATCTCCATCAAGTTTTAAATCACAAAATGCTTACATTATATGACTCCCATCCCAACTTCGACCCTCGTACTACCAAGTGAACTTCCCATGGTTGAAGACCACCATTAAAAATCTTTCTGCTGCATGTCATAAGGCACCTGTCTGCATCTTCCTTAGCTTCATGAGCTGGGCAGATGCTTCTGTTTAGGAAGGCACTGAACTCTAGTTCAGTGAAGGCGCAGTTAATCTTGGCCATATGAATTTTGTTGAGTCAGCTCTGAATTTACCACCTCATAGGAAGTTGATGTAAATGTTCCAAGAACTCAGGCTAAATTCTCTGCCACGGAAATTAAAATAAACAGTTGCATTTCAGTTCTTAGATCTTAATCTGCCACCTTCCCCAGGAGTGAAAAAAGAACTTCTGAACTGTATGGATTTTGAGAATTCCTTATAGAAATGCAAAAAAAAAAGAAAAAAAAAAAAAGAAGAACTAAATGCAAACAGTGATCTTGGGAAATATTTAAAAAAATTCTTGAGCCTGAAAAAACTTGGAGGTTTCTAAGTCTAACCACTAACCAAGAAATGTTGGGGTTCAAGTGAGAAAATTCATGTGGTACTCAGGCAGGAAATGCAGAGCACAAAAAAGAGAAGCTGAATGTAGAAAGTTCAGGATGCATTTTTCTTCAGCCAGGCTAAAGAAAAAAATAATAGTAAGAGTTTTGCCTTCTTGAGTATAAATTATTAAAACTGACCCTTTTGTTCAGTGCAGAATAAAGGTTCATGCCTTGGTTTTGTGCCCCTAATGAGGCTCAGGACTTCCTCCAACATCTTTTTGATGAGTCTCAAAGCCTCTTCTCACAGCATTAAGAGCAATCCTTCAAATTATTGCCAGAGTAAACTCAGCCTTTGTTACGAAAGTTAGGCCTCGTTATTGAGCACATCATTTCAAAATCATGATTTCCTGTGGTTGCTGTAGCATTTTCTGTGTGAGGCAATTTTCTGATGCACATTCAGCTGTTCTCAAATACTGCAGTGACACCAGTGTTCAAGAGGTTGTAGACGAAGGCAAACTAAAATGGGACAGTTAAACATTGCCCTGGATATCAAAGAAGCACATTTGAAGACAGAAAATTATGGGTGAGATATTAAATAAACAGAAAACTGGCAGGTATCCTTTTCATGGTCCATTTTGCTGCTGTTACTCTAGTACCATTTTCATGGATTGAGCACTGTTTGTGCAGTGGAGAAGGATGGGGTTGGAATGGAGTTTTTGGGATTAACAAATCATAGAATTATAGAACCACTGAATAGTTTGGTTGGAAGGGACCTGAAAGATCATCTAGCTCCAATCCTCCTGCCTTCCACTAAACCAGAAGTCGCCTTCCACTAGACCAGGCTGCTCAAAGCCCTGTCCAACCTGGTCTTGAACACTTCCAGGTATGGGGAGTCAACAGACTCTCTGGGAAACCTGTTCCAGTGCCTCCCCACCCTCACAGTAAAGAATTTCTTCCTCATATCTAATCTGACTCTACCCTCATTCATCTTAAGGCCATTCCCCCCTGTCCTATCCCTCCATGCCCTCATCAAAAGTCCCTCTCCAGCCTTCTTGTAAGCTCCCTTTATCTTCTGGAAGGCTGCTCTAAGGTCTCCCTGATGATGAGATGATGGATGTTTGAGGTGCAAAGCCCTGACTAACTCAACAAGCCTGTGGAGGACTTCACAGCACTCCATGTCTTTCTCCTGAGGAAGCTTAACTGCTGAGATGAGACAAGAAGAGAATTTAGGATCAACAAGGTGGTTTTCACCTTTTCTGACTTAATATTAGGTGCTGGTGTAGATGCAGACTTCTGAGTTGGTCACCTGCCCTCACAGTCAATGAAGAGGGGTAGGAGCAGCTCAGGTGACCTATTTTGGGTGTCTGCATTGGGGTGAGATGAACTCCAGTGTGAAATGTCTGCTTTTCTGCACTGGCTACAAACAAGTAGAGCACCAAAACGCTGCAGATGTCACCAGACCTCCCACCTGATTTTCAGCTGTCTCAAACAAACTCCAACTACTATAATTAGCAGCAAAAATTGCCCTGCACTGCCTTGGTGTCTATAACAGTCTCTCAGTGCTTAGGGACCTAAGCAGAAATAACCTCTCTACCATCAGATTTATCCCCTTCCCTCAGATGAGCTAGTCCAGTATCCTGGATCTAGATCCTGTCTCCAACCCCACCATCCCTCTGCCTCTTGTAGTGTTGTCCACAGATTATAAATGCTGGAGCACAGCAGGTTTGGGGCTGAGCTCTGGGCAACTTCACTCTTGAAGGGTAATGCAATTTAAGGAGAAAGCAATGAACTGGCAAATAAGCTGGTAAATCTGTAGTGTGGAATGGTCCAAAATCCAGTCCTAACACTTGTGCTGTTCAGGGCTCTGCTGATCAGTGCCTCTCTGGTGCATGGGAGAAGAAGGAAGGAGGAAGGTGACCTTAGACAGGATCAAGCTGACTGTAAAACATGCTAATGAAATGCAGGAGTTATTTCCATAGAGCAGTTTATATTTCATGCCCTGTAGCTGTTCTTCCAAGAAAACAGCAGCTGTTTATCAGGCTGTTCAACACAGGTACACTCACCCTGAGTTCCCCTCCTGACCCTCATGAACTGAACTGTCCACTTTGCAGCCAGACTTTATTTCATCACCTGCATCCACCCAGCCAAGGGAACTGTCCAGTGACTGGATTTGCAGGTTGCAGAGGAATCACTTGTGTGGGACAAATGGCCTCAAACTTTCTCCCAGAGGCCAGGACAGAGTTCATTGCAGCTTGAGAGCATTCAGCACTGGAAAAAGGTCCTCACCCTAAAATGCTGAGCTCAGGCAGTGAGTGCAGTCGGCTTTGAATCTGATTGTTTTTACCAACTGCATGAGGAATGTCCAAACTTTGCTGGAGATCACCTCCATCCAGCAGAATCCCGTCATGTGCCGGACAGTCTTGTGCCTTGAAAGAGAATGGTGACACTCAGTGCAGGCAGGAAATCACATTTAAAAAACCAACATGTGGGATCTTTTATATCTCTTCTGGATGTACACGCAGCCTCTTCTTTATTGCTATCTCTGATTAGCACATGTCAGCCCTTCTGAAGTCCTGTCTACTTTGATCACTGCACGTTGATAACCAAAGACAGCCTTGTAGGAGAATATAGTCCATTAAACAGTCTTACAATTTTAGGCTCTGTCCTCAGTGGAATAGTTCCAGCTCCTAAATTTCTTTATTTCTAAATCCAAAGATCAACATTTCCTCATCTGGAGGGTTTGACTAGCAGCTGTATCTTACTTTTAATATAGGAAATTATTAATTAAGTGAGAATATTTGGGGCAGAGGGGTTCACATGGCCTCTTGTCACACAGAGGGTGATATTATTTGTGTTGAAGTAGTAAAAAGAGGATTGTTTCCAAGGCTGATTTACTTCCTATCAGCCAGACTCTAACTGTCCCTCACTCATATGCCCTTATGGCCACCTTCATTATATCTGTCACCTGCATGGTACAAAGAGTAGCACTCAAAAAATATCTCATTAGCTGTTTTCATGGTGAGCAAATGGAAAACTTGAAATATTTGATGTGACTAATAAAAGCCAGACACTGAGCCTCCTCAATTTGGAGTGTTTTGTCAGGTCACTTAAAATTAGAAGTGGAAAGCACTCCAGATGATACACCAGATATGTGCAGCTCAAATGCTATAAAAAGAATAGATGGAAAATAATATAAAAGTATAATTTGTAACAGAATGATAGTATCTACGTGCTTGGCTGTTTAGTGTTCAAAGAGTATCCACCAAGATGATTATTTCTGTGTCATCTCTCTTCAGTGGGACAAAGAAGATTCAAAAATTAAATAACTGCACAAAGACATTATTTGTATCTATTTTAATTCAAACTGGGTTTGCATTCTGGTTGCTGTGGCACCCCAAGAGGCCACGCACGGCCAAACCTCAGCTTCCCATGCTCCCCAAAAAGTGACATTGTCAGAGCAGAGCTGCTGGTACTGACTCATTGCCACAAGCATTGCCATGGGCTCCCCGTGGTGGCACAGCCTGGGTCTGCCCTTGGGATGCTTCATCCCAGCAACACCCAGATCCAGTGTGGGGCTTCAAAATGAGAAATCATAACCAACAAGTGTAGCTGGGAAACCAGATGAGCAGACAAAGGCAAAGGCAACAAGCATCAGAAGGGTGAGCCCAGAGGAGACAGATAAGACCAACTCATCCTAATTTTGGCTCCTCCAGTAACTCCAAATGTGGCTTGGGGAAATCACTTCCCTAACTTTCCCCTTGAACTCTACCTGTAAGCTCTTGATAACAATAAATTCCTGACAAAAATCTTAAGTGGAGAGATGTCTCTCTATTCTCCTGCTTCCTGCCATGCAGTCTTTGAGCAAAGACAGGACTTTACATTAGAATCACAGAATCACAGAATGGTTTCTGTTTAAAGGGACTTGAAAGATCATCCAGTTCCATCCTCCCTCCCATGGGTAGGGACACCTTCCACTATTCCAGGCTGCTTCAAGCCCCATCCAACCTGGCCTTGAACACTTCCAGGGATGGGGCAGCCACAGCTTCTCTGGGCAACCCCTGCCAGGGCCTCACCACCCTCACCTGGAAGAATTTCTTCCCAATATCCCATCTAACCCTGCCCTCTGGCAGTGGGAAACCATTGCCCTTTGTCCTGTCACTCCAGGCCCTTGTCCAAAGTCCCTCTCCAGCTTTCTTGGAGACCCTTTAGGCACTGGAAGGGGGTCTAAGGTCTCCTCAGAGCCATTTCTTCTCCAGGCTGAAGGACAATTCAAGGCATCTCCTCTGAATTCCGAATAGCTAGAAAACAACAGAGCACAAGCTTAGTCAAAATGTTTCTACCTTACCTTTAAAAAGAGAGAGAGAAGAGCTTCTTTTGTTTTTGCTTCAGGAAGCTCTCTGCACCAACAGAGAAGAAAGTCCCTTTCTAAAATAACAAGAAATTCATTAGCACTTCTTGTACTTTTTTAAGGTCACCATTACAGATATTTTTGATAGCACATCCTTTTACGCACATGTGGTCTGCCCTGATGGTGGAGATAATGCTGTTTACCTGAAGAGCAGGTTTGGGTTGGGGTTTTTTTTATGTGTCCCTTGTTTTTCAGGAACAGAAGGTTGGACAATGCTCACAGTTAAGCCATTAGAAAGAGTGTAGAAGGAAAAACGAGGCACATGGTGAACAGAGTCATATTTAAAATGTTGAAAGCTCAGTGTTCAATTTTCATCATTTGCCTTCCATGGTGGGATCATGGAAGATCATCATCTGATCCATAGTGGGATCGGATATTAAGGAGTTTAGGGGACTCTGTCTCTGGTTACACTGCTTTTTTTTTTTTAAGAAACATAAGAGTTGACAGGCTGGGCAAGATTAAGTTTTAGTATCAGGCCCTTTTCAATAATCAGGAGAATATCTGAAGGAAGATGGAAAAAATCATACCTAAAAAATGCAGAATAGTCAGCTTTTGTCCTTAACCTTTTCTTAACTTCCAGTTATTGGGTTGTTTTATAACAAATAAAAGCTTTTCTCTCTTTTATGAGATGTATACTCTGAATAAACACACAGCTCTTTGTTTCTTACTCCAGCAGTATCTTGTGAATTGTAAAGTTACCAAAAACCTCAAGGCATGCTGTGAGTTTGTTTTTTTTAATAACATGAAAACTATGAACCAAAGCAAGTCCTTGGATATAAAATTGAATATAGAAAGTGTCCCAGTACATTTGGAAAGTGCCGTCCCATGTACTATTTTCCAGAGACATGGACATAGCATGTGCTTGCAAATGTGCTGGGCATCTCAGTTTTAGAGAGCTAAAACTGGATGAGATTAATTATATTATAATTGTATGACATCATACCTGATCTTAACATCTAATATTATCTAATATACATGGTCCTCTTATGAGATGGAAAATGTAATTTCTAAAAACAGCTGAAAATAACTGCCTGGATCTGAATCCTAAGGCAGAGTCAGATCACTTAGACCAGACTGGTCAAGGATGAGGATGTTTCAGTGTACCTGTCTCTGTTTGCACCACACGCCTTTGTGGCAGAGACAATCTTGAAGGGCTGATGTTTAAGTCCTCCCAGATTACCCTAAACCAGCAGTCCTTCATTCAACAGATTCTAAACATCACAGCTTTTTCTTAGCTTCAAAAATTCACCTACAATATCAAGGCCATTGGACACACTCTAGGGCCAAGGATGCTGCACACAAACTGCATGGGAAGAAATCCATAGAAAAAGACAGATGAGACCATGTCCCAGCACAAAAGGCTGTATATGTGGAAAATAAGCTGAACTTTAAGAGCTGGCAATCCCTAAAAGAGGAGCAGAACTCCTTTTTGCAAATTTACCCAGTGATCAGAGCACTTGGTCAGTAATCCAGAGCGAGCCTGGATGACAAATCTTCTCCTTTACCTCTCGGGAGAAATATATATAGTAACAAAGCCATAGAAATAATCACAGACTCGTCAAATATTTTGGATTGGAAAGAGAAAGCTGGTTATGAGATCCCACTTGGATTTATTTAGTTGGGTCCTGCAAACCTCTAAGGATGGAGACTGCAAAACCTCTCTGGGCAACCTGGTACCATCTGTGAACACCTCAGTGCCCATAAATGTGCTATTAACACCAAACAGTTCTGTTTATGCCAGGAATGTTGTGATGGCCACCATGACAGGACAGCAGAGAATTCTCTTTGAACCCAAAGCTCTTGGATTCAGCTGTTTGGGGCTGAAAACAGTTGTTCAGGAGAATTTGATATAAATCTGCAGCAAGCGGAAGAATAACCTTCCCTATCTGCGAATCATCAGTACAGATGCATTTCCACAGTGATGTGACACGGCTTGGTAACAGCCCACGGTTCTTAGAATTTAACCTCCAATCCAGAATTTTGTTTCAGTCCAAAAAATATACCTGTAAATTTGGATAGAGCTTTCATTCAGATGTTTCAACTCGAATTGCTTTCATGGACACAGAATAGATGCCCAGAGGTCCAGAATCCTTTATTAAGTCTCAAGTTGGGATCTTAAACCCATAGGAAATGCTTTAATGTTACTATTAAATCTGCAATATTTTTGGAAGGGGATAAATGATTCCAAAAGGGAACCATCCCTTGTAAATTTAACCAGTAGTCTTTCTTGGCACAAAATCTTCAAACCTGCAATGTCAAATAATAAAGGATCTCCACTGTAAGACTTTAACATCACTCAACCTTTAAAAAGAGTAGAAGCTACTGAATTTTTTTGGGGGGAAAAAAATGCTTCAGCCAATGTTTGGCTCTGATATAAGTGAACTAAAGGGAAAATGGTAATGTTAAAATGAAAGTTCTCACTGCAGGCAGGCACAGTAATGGTTGGGAAGGAAGACAAGCCAAACTGTAAAGCTGACTTTCTCCTTCTCTTCCAAATTATCTCTTGCTGTTTGCCTTGGCTTCCAAAATCTTTCTCAAAGCTATTAGTTTTAAAGCTGATGACCAGTGCAATAGAAGCTTAACTCTCCCCTTTCCCCCTCCCTCATTTCCATAAAATCACAGAATCATGGAATATCCCAAGTTGGAAGGGACACATAAGGATCATCGAGTCCAACTCTCAGCGAAGGTTCCTTCCCCAGAGGGTGGATGGGCACTGAACAGGCTCCCCAGGGAAGTGGCCGTGGCACCAACACTGACAGAGTCCAAGGAGCATTTGGACAGTGCTCTCAGGCACATGGTAGGATTCTTGGAGTGGTCCTGTGCAGGGCCAGGAGTTAGACTTGATGATCCTTGTAGGTCCCTTTCAACACAGAACCTTCCAGGATTTTTGAAAGACAAGCCTCCTGAAATTGCCCCAATTTACTGATGCCCCAGACAGTGGGATTTTCAGCCTGTAGGAAACCTGCATTTTTTGCACAACCACCCACTTTATGGCTAACACAGGAGAGTTCTGAATAACTTCTTATCCAAATCATTCCTCTAGCAGAGCAGCACAACCATTTTTTTTTTCTCTCAGTGATGGCAGACATCCCATCTGTACCGAGTCTAGTCATGTGAAATATTTACGCTGTTACGTTTTCACATGTTTTCTCAGTTCTTCAAACTAGCTTGAGACAGTGACAGTAGGACAAAATGGCCACTTCCTCATTTATTAAAATATTTTTCCCATTGCTGGCCAAACAAAAACACTCCACCATGCGGTGTCAGTAGAAATGGAGTTTCCTTTAGTTGTGATCAAATATATTGAAATATGTGTATTGGAAACTTCATCTGTGATGAAATGTTTCTGTTCTGATTTCTTACTCATTTCTTACTCATTTTAGTTATGAAACTCAGCCAAAGTATGAAACTAGGTAGAAATGTGAAATAAGTAACATAAGTGAAAAATAAACCCACAATTTTCTGGAGTTTTGGGTTATTCTATATATGGCAAAAAGACACCGTTTTCATCATTGCTTTCATAGTCACATTTTAAGCTATTCCCTCAGCAGAAGAATGAATATTTTAAATGCCTTTCTAACTATTTTCAATTCTTTCAGATTGCTGCTTCATGAAGAAGTTTTTCAAGCCAGCAAACTTAAGTCAATCCTCTGAAGCCAGGATGAATTTTGCCCTGGCATTTTCTCTTCATATTTCATTTTTGCCACATGGGCAAAGCTGAAGACAATTGGGAAGATGACAATGATAATCAAGCAAGTATTTTCTGGGGGGGAAAAAAAAAAAAAGCAAATCAAGTGCTCTTATCAGTCCTGACATTTTGCTTTCGTGTCACATTGTGGTTCCCACCATTTCCCACCTGTGTGAGTGGGAGCTGCTCTGTTCTCCTGATGCTCAGAGGTTTTGAGGGGTGGTTTCCCACAACCGCGATTGCCACCTTAAAAAGCTCCAGTTAGCTTGCTATGCACTGCCCTCTAATGCCACTTTGGTATATTGGCAACCCTCACCCTCAAAGGGGGTCTGTAACGTAGTACAAATGATCCACATCCACCAAAAACTGCTATTGATGCTTCAGGGAAATTTTAATAAATGAGGCTTTTACAGGCTGACTTTTTTGTGGTTTTGTTCTTGTTTTTGTTGTTTGTTTGGTTTTTTTTTTTTTTCTTCGGCATTGCTTCATTTTACACCTTCTTGAAGATCACCATCAGGGAGAAAAATGAGAACTCCTCGTTTACCTTTTCTGTACCATTTTGGGTGCTTGATGCTTTCAGGGTCCCCTTCAACTGCTTCTTTTCACCCAACACATCTGATTTGTTTGAGGTTTTGTATTGCACTGCTGCTTCTTGGAGGGGATGACATGCCCAGGAGTGCAGGTGGCCACTCAAAGGTGCTTGCGCTTGTTGGATTTGTGAGGATATTTTCTCCTTTTTTTAAATTTTAATGCTTCCTAGCAGCCTGTTTGCTTCCTTGCTTCCTTCAGAGAACTGAGTAGGCATTTCTAGAAAATTATCCACGATGAATGCAGCATCTCTTTCCTTAATGGAAGCAGCTGATTTAGAGCCTGCTGCTGTGTGTGTTTTGTTAGTGCTATTTTCTCCTGCGTGCATTGCTTTGCATTCATTAGCTCTGGGTCCCATCTGCCATCTCATCACCCAGCCAGCGTCACGCCATCCCTCTGCAACTTCTCCCTTTCAGCTTTTTGGCTGATTACTCTGAATAATTTGGGATCCACAGCAAATTTTATCACCTTGGCTGTTCACCTTTTCCATGCTGCCTGTTGGTGCAGCGAGGGCTCCCAGTCATGGCTGGTGGCTCTCCTCACAGTGGGAAAATCGGGAGTTTATTCAGAGCATTTCCATCCTGCCTGTTAACCTCATCTCCATAATCTCCCTCCTCTCCTCTCTTCTCCCACGAGTTCAGGAGACCCAGCTGCACCAAACTCCTCTCAAACTGATGGGAAAATTGCTAAGTTGGGAGAAAGAGCTGCAAGGAAAGGTACAGACAGGGCCACGTGAGATAAGAAAGGCAGGTACAGAGGTAGGACTGCTGATACAGCGACCGTTAGTGGGATTCAAGAGGAAAAGCACCAAGATGGAAAGGTTTGAAATCCTAACAGAAAAAAAAAAAAAGATAGTTGGAAGATCAGTACCATCGAGGGTCTGTTGAAGGCACAGAGCTGGCCAGTGCTGCCCCACTTAAGCAGATACAGCTGTAAAGGAGATTTCAGACACAAATCAGTAGGTGTGCAGTGCTGGGGGTGACCTCACAAATTTTTCCTCCATTTCCAGTCTACCTCGGACCTCCAGATTTGGCAGCTGGGTGAGATTTCTCTACCTGCCTGCAGCCTTCCTGAATTTAATGAGCAGGATTCTGTTGGCTCTTTTGCCCCTAGATGGGTGTGTACAAGTACATGGTGGTTATTATCACAGTGATGGATCAATTTCGGTCCCTGCCTAATTCACTTTCCAGACTTAACCAAGAGCTGCTTCTCTTCTTGTGAATTATGTGATTCATGGCTTTAATAGCTAGTTATTTATATGTCTAATAACTCAGCCTTTGCCCTCTCTGTTGTGACTTGTTCCAAGGAGGAACTGAAATCTCCTGCTGTTGCCATGTTTTCCACCTTTGCAGACTCTAACCTCCTTTTAGTTTCTCCCAGTCACTGCCATTCTGTGCTACTGCTCTGTGACATTTCAATCCACAGTGATTTATCTCAGTACCTTTCGATGCAATTAATTATTTGAAGCCTTCCTTTAACATAGGATGCCAGTTCTTTTCTTAATGGGATTCTGACACTGTAAAATTAGTGTCTTGCTAATTTTTTTTTTTCGTCCACAAGATTACAGATTGTGAATTATATCCATCCTTCCTTTAAAAACTGCAGGCATTGCTAAGGCAAGAAACCAAAGGAAAATACTTGGGAGATCCTCCATAAATAAAGCCCAAAAAAAATTTCTTCTGGTATTTAAGAAGCTTTCACTGCTATTATGAAAACAGACATATCTGTAACGTGTTCAGGAAGATTGTGTTAATAAAAAGCAGCATAAGTAGGAGGGAAAGTAACAGCTTTACTTACTATCACCATTTTTTCATCTCCCCATGGGGAAATAAAGTGCATGGTACCACAGCCAAAAGCAATGCTGCAGATAAGGACTTTCTGATTCATATAGAGATAGAGCCTGTAATATTTTGAGATTGAAGTGCCAGATCTATCTGCTTCGGAGTTGGAGGTTGTGCCTGGCTTTGCAGACAATCTTGCATGTTTATCTGCTTTTTCATGCAGTGCAAGCAGCCAAAATTCTTAGAAAGTTCATCTCACCTGATTTGAAATGCTTGGTATGAGCTGGAGATACACCTGCACAATATGAGCAAAAAAGAAAATCCATCCTTGCCACTGTCAAAGACACTGAATAATTAGTGCAAAAGGCTGGGCTGGGAAATTGTTGTGGCTGGATAAAATCCAGGCTCAGGCAGGTACAGAATTTTAAGGATTGCTTCAGAAAACAAAAATTATTTCTGCATACCAAACCAGTCTTTAAGCCCAAATGACATAATGCAATAAATACTTCTAAATAGCTAAATATGGTGCAACAACAATTACACAGTGACCTCAGTATTAGTGGCAGTGATGGCAACAAACATGCCTGAATAAGACAGGGATGTTTGAAATACACTTGATAAGAAAGAAGTTTTCTTTTTTCCTCATTTTCATAGTACAGCTGCTTTGTCAGAGGAGTCTCATATTATTGTCCCCATTTTTCCCCTCCAAATTTAAGGTGTGCTTGTTAAGTAACTGGAAATGCTGAAATGCCTAAGGAGACAAGACATCAGATTACTCATTCAATAAGCTACCACAGATTTCTCAAGGTGTTAGAAACACTGTAGAAAATTGTTATATAACATACAGGGAAAATAGTGTTGGCCATAAATACAGTCCTGCCCTCTGCCAATTGAATTCCTAAATAAAACTCCAGTACAGCTCCAGCTAAATAAGGGTCAGTGGCATCTCATCATATTGTAGAGACATATCTCTATGCTCAATTCTGTTTCTCCAAATCCTCACAGTTCAGCTGTAATGATATTACTTCCCTCCTCAGCAGCAACATGGGCTCTTAGATCTGAAAAGTCCTTAACAGTAATTCAATTTCTGAGCGTGGGACTAAAGAGGGGTTTGTTATTGCTGTCGCCAATGGGATTTGAAGTGCCTTTCTTTACGTGAGCTATATGGAGCATCCGTAAATATTTGCTGTTTGGCATTGAACCATCCTGCCAAAATAAACTTTACTTTGTGCTTATTATTGTTTGTCTCTATCTCTGTGGTTCCGTGCACCTCCTTTAAAAGGCTTATTGCAGGGAACACCGTAGAGACCTGATGAACATCACGTGCAGACTGCGAGAGGAATAACCTCCATCTCATTTGATAGGACGAGGGGGAACACCTGCAAACTGAAAGAGGACGGGGTTAGATGAGATATTGGGAAGAAATTCTGGACTGTGAGGGTGGTGAGGCACTGGAACAGGTTGCACAGAGAAGCTGCGGATCCCTCTTCCCTGGAAGTGTTCAAGGCCGGGCTGGACAGGGCTTGGAGCAGCCTGGGATAGCGGGAGATGTGGCAGGGGGTTCCATATTAACATCCCTCCCAACCCAAACCACTCTGTGATTTCATGAGAGCACAGATCACACTCGGTGAGCACTGCAAAAACCCAAAGGAATTCGGGGTTCATTATTCTTCTTTGGGTTCTCTCCGCCAAAACAACGCGCTGTGAAGTCTGAGGGGGAAGGGGG
>VXAW01011049.1:0-89644 GCA_013399735.1 Tyrannus savana
ATCTTCCAGCTACACAGGTAGTCTGCACAACACTGAATACGTAACATAGCCTTTCCATAACACACTGATTTTTCTTTTAATTAAGCTTCATTTTGCTTAGGAAGGAAGTGTGAAATTGGATGGACAGCCAGAGGTTGCACTCTCCTCCACAGAAGCATTAAACTATCAAGCTCTTCTGCAGAACCTGTGCTCATACACAAAGTAAATCAAGGTCAACTTACTCGCACACTATATTGGCCTGAAAGAAATAAAATAGATAAGCACTCTCCTCAGTAGCCAGGACTACTGACAACTGTTTACTAGCTCACAACAAAAACTTAGCCTGATTCACCATCTCCTTACAAGTACATACTTTTCTCTGCTTGTGACCTGCTGCTTAAGGTAAAACATAAAATACAATGATGACAAACTAAGGAGAGAGAAGCAAATAACAAAAAATAGGCCTATACATAGGTACTGCATGAAGTGTCAAGCAATTATGCTGAAAGTTAAATTTACTACAGTGATTTTGATATACCAGATTAATCTTTCCAAAGACCATAAAAAGCACATCTTAAAAGGAATACCTTTATAGCAACTTCTGAATTAATATGGGAAAGATTTCCCGTTATTTGCATGCAGGAAAGCAGGAATATTTGATGTTTTGCAGATGCATTTGAAGGTCTAACATTTACACACAAAAGGAGAATTTAAAATTAAACCACACCAAGGAACTAATCACAGTAGTCTACTGTAGAAATTGATACTAAGAAGAATGAGCACTGATAACTAAATATGAGAATTTCTAGTGCCTCCTCAGTCAATATATATCCTCTTATTTTCGAGTGATTTAAACCTGTTCTTTGCATAATCTGACAACTCTTTTCTTTCCCTTCTGACAGGAGCAATTAGACAAGAAAGATCCCTCTAATTCTAATAGAAACATTAACTCTGAAGTTGATTATAACTTGATCACTGACTGGGATGAAAATTTTGCTCTAAGGAGTCTCCTGAATTGCCAGGCATATGGAATCACCATCAACATGTGTAGCAAGCCTTTTCTCCAAAAGGCACAGTGCTGAGAGTGCAAATGTCTATGGTTCAGAAACCAAAACCTAACAGAACTAAACCGCTAATTTTGCACTCAAAAAGCGCACAGCAGACTACACGTCTTTCTCACAGAAAATGACAACACTTTGGATGTACACATCAAATACAATATTTCTAAGCAACTTCCATGGTCACAAGAACAGACAAGTGCACTTGCATGTCACTATGCAAGCCAAGTGTGTCATCTTTCCAGGGCAATGCTCTTCATCTCCAGCCAGTAAGAAAGCTCCTCCATTTTTGCCTTTGAACAGCAGTACCTAAATATTTGCTAATAAAATAAATTCTATAGGTCAAGTTCATTTAGAAGAAATTTTCCCCCTTTTCCCTCCTATAAATGCAAACTTTTTTGCCATTCCACCCATGGAAACTTACAGCACAAGTCTTACCATCTTGTTGCCACCAAAAAATACTACTAAAATGTTGAAACACCCCTGCAAATTACAGAAAGCCTCTAAATTTTCTTCTGATTTCCATGCTAAGTGTGCACACACTGGTTTGAGCCACAGCGGCACAGCTGGAAGATGCTCCTTCCAGGAAAGTTTCTTTCTATACAGGTCATTCAGACTGAACAAGAGGGAGAAAGGACTTTGGGAGCAAGGAGAAACCACAACAAAATACCTCACTAGAAAAGCATCAGGCAGGGGTACAGGAAGGAGTCAAACACAGGACAGTTGACACATCTCCTACTGACTCAATTCAGGCTCCAGCCTTTCCACAAGCTTCAATATTGCTGGACTTGGACATCATATTAGCACTGTTAAGGCAATGCATAAAAATAGTATTTTAAACCTAGAAATAAACTTCCTAAAAATGAGAAATTCAAAGACCTTGGCATTCTGCCTGGGCACCCTGGTTCATGTATGTTTCTGCAAGGAACAAATCTGAGTCTGCATTCACTCTGTATCTACATTCACCAAAAAACACCAACCAACCAAAAAAACCCATACACAATCCAAACAAAAAAACCCAAGTCATCCACCTCTTCCCAGTAAAATGAAAACTGAAGTGTGCAAGAGCAAAGCAGATCCAGAATTTAGGGGTGTAGTCCTTTTAGTTACAACTTCTACCTCATTTCAATACAATTTACACATTGCACATTTATAGACAGTGCAAACCACACAACCTAAAGATTAAGACACAGAAGAGATGCAACCAGCAGTATTTTTCAGAATAAAAAACAAAGTAGTTGTGAAATATCCGGCACATATTTTTCTCATATGACAGACTCCCACTCCACGTTATACATATTTATTTGAAATTACAGAAGTGCTTAATTCAATAAATCCCCAAACCTCTGTTTGTACTGTTACACAGCATGCAAAGAGAAATTCTGTGGAGTCAAGTACAAATTATTTATTCTCTCATGTTTCTTAAGACAAAAAGCCACCACATAATTAAGAGTTCTGTGCTATATAGAGGGTAATACAGCAAGCATGGCAATGCATATATTCAAAATATTTTTTTTTAAATGCACACAAATTACTACCAAGGAAGAAAATTAAGAAGTATGAAGAGTGCATTCTTCATTATGAAGAAGTATGCTACACATCATTCAGGTTGAGGCATTTGTGAATGCTACAAAGCAATACTTCTCTCCTGGGAGATGCGAAATTATTGGAGTTTGGTGGCATGTTAACTCCACCGAGACCCTGGTCCAAGCAACAACAATTGCAGCACAAGAGCGTAGTGACTACAACTGCTGAAATCAGTTCATATGCCAAGGGTTATTTATATGCACCAGCACCCCAGGGATTAGACTCATAACATAGATCACTTGTAGTCTCTCTGGGTAATTATACAGATGACAACTGCTTCACTTGAAACAGAGAATCTTTTGAGCATGTTCACTGTAATTAACCAACATCAGCTTCTGTCTTTTGACATGACACTGAAAACAAGTATCTCACATCTCGTTCCAATCTTTTAATCCTTTAATAACGAACTTGATGTGAAAGTAGAAACATATAAATTTAGTGTGCTATTTTGAGAGATTTTTGCTGCAACTCTCATGTTAATACAGAAAAATATATATAGTTATGGATCTGCTCTGTTGGATACATGAAGATTTAATGAAAATATGAAGAGGAAAACCTGCTTGTAGAGGGTGGGTGCTGATACACACCCAGGCTGCTTTTACAAAATTCGTTAAGCATACGGGAAACACCAGTTCTGAAATAACACTCTAGTTCATGTACTTGCATTTCCAGTCATGTTGCCTAACCAGTAAACACAACCCACTGCCACAATCACTTGAAATAACAGCCTGGCACAGAAAGGTGCAGGATCTCCCTTTGGCCTGGAGCCTGACAAGAGCTGCAGCCAGAAATGTAAATGAGCAGCACTTCTCTATTTCACTCAACCAATGGTACCACCTTGAAAATGGTGATAGAAAATTTTCTGGCTGATGGTAAATCATTACCATACCCTCAGAAGGAAAGACATCAATGGCAGTTCTTTGTTGAACAGCATTTATTTTTAAATTGTTGCATAAGCAACACTGCTAGATGTGACAGGCTAGATGGAAAACCACAGCAAAGCATTTCCATCAGTTGAATTTCTGGAACATCTCTTGACAACTAAATTTGCCTTTGATAGTAGCAGCAATTTTTTGAAAAGAAAAAAATCCCTTGCTTGCTCCCACTAATCATTCATTGGTTCAGTTAACAGAGCAGTTTTGGTACATGCTAATATATTCCTCCTTTTGAAGAGATATTAAACCAGAAGTCAGGATCCAGCCACACAACAAATATGTTCTAACTCTTAGAGGCAAAATGAAAGTCCAAATCAATGACTGGTCTTTTATACTGCAGTAAGTGACACACATATTAGGGTGAGACAACGCAGGGGACCAACTAAATACAATTTGAAGACTCCGCGTTGCATATAGTACAGAATTAGAGGCCTCAACATCAATCATATCAGTGTCCAGATTTGACTGTATCTCACCAAATTACTCTTTAATTTGCACGTAACTGGAATTTGGATTTTAGAGATCCATAAATGATCAAGTAAAAGTCAGGATGAAAAAAAACTTGCCTTTTAAACAGAACATCCTAAGATACCTTATATACATACTGTAAACAAAACCACCCATCTAGATACTCTCTAAAATTATTGATAGATCTCAAAATACCATAAGCCAAGCTTTGGCACAAAGTTTACAGAATCACGACCTTACATTTTAAATTAATCTAATAAACTACTCGTACAATCAGAATCAATGAAAGATTAGACTCTAATACCAGTTACATGATGATGAAAACTAATTCTGCAGCATGCAGAAAAAATGATCCAGTGTCCAAACCCTGCTATCATTTATGAATATGGCAATTTCCGATATAATGAAATCAGTAATTGGTGAAACAATCATTATGAACAATGATCAGGGACAGTATTAGTGTTTAAATACAAGTGTTTCAATAATGCACACAAACTCATTAATCTCTAAAAACCAGAATATTACACACTTGCACCACAGAAAGCCTTTAAAATCCTTTTAGCCCCAAACCTTGCTAGGACTCGGTGTTTCCCCAAACAACAGAACACTGTGTTTTTCCCATTTTCAGCAGCGCAACTATAGGAGCCTCAGTCCAAGTGAGATCAGTTTCTGCAACACGGACAACACATCTCAGCAAGGCCAGTTTTGTCCTATACACTACCAAAAGGTGTAATGCCAATGCCACCCCTGTGACAGAACTCTTGCATTCAGTAATAACTTAAAATTTAAGCTCTTGCTCTTTAGGACAGTACTAATGGTACCTGCAGTATTGACCGCAAGAACAAAGAGTGAGGATGATACACCAAGGCTTCCCTCTTCCACACATTACTTTGCAAAAAACGATGCATCTGATGCAATTTAACAGAAATAGCAACTTTCATGGAATTTGCCCACATCCCGATGTAAGGTGTCACAATTTTTTCAAGAAAAACAACTCTAAGTATGTATAACTGCACCTCATTTCAAGTGCTAAGGAGATTTTTAAGCTACCAGGCTCTGTTTCCAATTAGACATAACCTATTCCTTGCAGCAAGCAAGATACTTTCCCGCTTTCATTATGTTTTCCTTTGTATTTCAGAAATTAAATACTTGGCAGTGTGTGCTTCAGCCCTTTACCACGCCACTTTTAGTTGCCAGTTGAGGAATACATGAAGTTAAGGACATTCACTAAAAACTCTACTCAGGAGGGAGCACCTCTGCAAAGGATAAATACAGGTAACCTGATATTGAGTGCTTTAGTTGCCCTTGTATGATATCAGACAAAGAATTTAATCAAAGTGAAATGTGGTGGTAAAGCCCAGTAAAATCTTCACTAAAAGGACAGAATTGCATAAGGTTTTTTACCAGATGCAACAGATCTGAAGTTAAAAATCTAATGTTCTGTTGCCTTTGTATTCCCAGTGATAACTGATGGCTAGCCTTGGGAGTCAGGGCATTGGGATGAACAATTTAAAATAAAAATTTTGTACAAATGTCTGAATTATCTTAGTTATCTCGGTAAATTCTTCTAGGAATGCTACTGTCCTTGTCTACTTCCAGATACCCATTGTATTCAGTGGGGAAAATCCAACAAAAACTACTCAAACCAGAATATTTGTCTCCCACTCTATTTCACTGTCAGCCAAATCTATCCCTGCATATTTGTAGCAAATTCTACAGGTCCTATAGCTTCCCAAACTTTGGAATCCCTTGGGGAAAAAATCAGAACTGTATATCCCAAGTGTAAAAACATATGTCCAGATCCCCCTGATTTCTTAAACCTAAAGAACAAAAAAGCCCTGAACTCGTTTTCTGGGCAAAACCACATAGGAGACACTAAAAACCCTTGGCCAAGTCTCTGCTTCAGAACTCCTCTCAAGCAGGACTCACTACTGATTGATCCCTGGGAATCCCCATGGCAGTACATGAGGACATCCCCCACACCTGAAAGGTGTGCCATGACAGACTGCAACTGTCCTCTCACCCCACCCCTTATATAACTCTCTCAGAACAGAAACTATCCACATTTAAGTGAAAATGTTAAATGTGAAAATCTTGCAAATTAAGGATAGCTTCTGCTGGGATTTTTTTTTTTGGGGGAAAGGCTATATACTACCACCATGACTGCTTTGTTATACTAGATACCATCTTTTTTCCAAGGGAGATAATAATTATTATATTGTTACTGTTATTGTATTGTTATGGTTGCTATTACTGTTTTATATCATTTTGATGCTTAATATTATTTTGTGTATTTTAAAGAATACACAGATGCACACAAAGCTTCTGAAAACCGTAGTTCCACCGCCACCACCTGCTTTTGCCTCAGGCTGAACTAAGCCAGCCTAGCAGAACAGTCTTGAAGAAGTTAAAGACTTCAAAAAGAATCAATTCCAGACCAAATGAAAGAAAGTTCTTTATCATCAGTAACTTTCATTTCATGAGGCATTTGGAGCTGCTCTATCTATGCCAGCAGCAAAATAAACATTTATTAACTAGCAGCACTTACATGAGACAAGCAAGAAAAGTCATGCTAGCATTTGTTTGGTGTACACTTTTCTCCAGTGTAGGAGAAGAGATAACTGAATGTAACTTTTGAGCAACACTGAAAAGATCTGTTACACCCTCCATTCAGGAAAGACAGATCTGAGACAGCCACTGCTCTGCTATTAAGATATTTCTAGAAAGCGCTACATACCTGGAAAATGGCTTGCAGATTACTAGTATTGCATCACACTACTTTCCCTCTTCGGTCTTCTATTCAAAAAGTGTGATTTGCCCAATTAACCCCCTGACTCAGGATTGAGGTTACAGCTGCAGGGTGACAAGGGAGCTATTCTTCTTAAACCAAGTGATAGGGAACATTTAAAGACAGTAACAACCTGGAATTTAGATGTTCTCCTTTGAAAGGACTATAAAATCAAGAGAGGACAGATAAACTGTGTTTCACATAAAATTAAGTTACATATGCAACACATACCAGAAAAATACGCCTTTTACTTACCAATATAAAGACAAAAAAAAGAAAATATATATTACGGAATAAGTAATGTAACTAATTGCAATGCTGACACAACATAGGAAATAAATATTCTCAATGTTTCAATACAGAAATTAACAACTGAAAGACATAACCCAAAATATTGACCTAAAGAAAGAAAACTACATAAAAAACTCTTGTTGAGAGATGCCCAGGCACCCTTCCTGTTCTTAGTCAGAAGGTGCTGGTAGGCAAGCACCTGTCAGCCCACCAGGAGTGAGACTTTTCCCTGTCGCTATCCCACTGTGCCATCAGAAAGAGAGAATCATCCCCACTTCATACTTGAAAAAACCTTCCAAACCTACCTTCCAAACTCACTTCACCCCTACAGAAAGATTTAATCCTGTGCACAATCCACACATTGCCCAAGCCATAGGACAGACTGAGATTTAGGGATGCAGCCTGTCCCCACAACTTCCAGTAGCCTATGCACAGTCTGCTTTTGACTGTCATTGGCAACACTTAAGATTTCTTTGCCCCAAAGAAAGACCTGACATTCAAAATTGAAATTTGGGCAGAGCTCTGCTCCTTAAAATGAGGCACTGGGACACCATAGGGCTGTGCTGACCTCAGCTCAGGAAGGCACGTATGGATGCTGTTGCTGGGTTTTAAAATCTTTTTCTACCTTTACCCAATTCCTTTAGATACAACTGCTAAGTACGAGCTCTCTTACTGCTTCCATATCCTTTGAGAGCAGTTGTACCTGGCATTTCAGTGACTCTTGATACCAAGGAAGACAATAACTCCCTTTTGTATGCAGACCACCTGTACAATATGTCAACCCTCACAGCAGCATTTCTATGTATAAGCTTGTGAGTGGTCACAAAGAACAAACCTATTATAAAAGAAGATCTAAGACAACATCAGAGTTGCATCCAACTTTAACTGTAATTGAACCTTCCTCCCTTTTAACCTGTTTCTATTTACACAAGAGATGAGATCTGATTTCTTTTGACAGACAGATAGCCTACTAGTACCCAGCTAATGGCTTCAGCAAGGAACCAAATCTGATTACCTACATTTGCTATCCAAACCCTAAGAAAGTAAAAGGGGTTCAAAGGAAAAAACATCATATTAATTTAACTACTTATTTGTGCTCACTCTGACCCAGGATGTATTTCACTAGTCTGAAAATCTAGTAAAGGAGGAAGCAATTTAGTGGTAACAGGACTCTCTTGAACTTCAGTAATGTAATGAGCAGATAATTAGGATGCCTGATGTGTGGATGGACTAAAAGAAATATTTCCACAAAGCTTTAGAGAATTTACCTATTGAATATTTACAGGGCTGTTGCACTGCTGTGGTACACCAGTATAGAGCCAGTCCAAACTCAGAAGCTCATTGATTTTTAAGATGCAGCAAGCTGTCTGATCTCCTTAAAAAAGAACAAACTGTTTCAAAAATAGAGACAAATCTTTACCTGGCATAAGAGTTTACCTACCATAAAGTTTGTTAAAGTTATGACAGAAATAAATCAACAGATTTTACAAAATATAAAGTGCAAGATAATCTGAGTTGATAAGTACCAACATAAATTTTAGAACATAGTAGTTACTTTTTCCTTACTTTTAGCTATTAGGTTCTCTTACAGTAAAAAATGCTTTTTAAATTTATATGCATTAAGATTTATAAAAAAAAAACACAACCAAAACAAACAGAGCAGTAAAAACAAACAGCAATGTTGCTGCCTTGCTGTCTCTTCTGGAAGAACCTCTCAGAGAGCTGAACCTGACTTTGATTGCTCAGCTCAAGAGTCCCATACTTTTAATGAATGACAACAAAAAAGGAGGCAAGGACCATTTCTCCTTCAGATATTGATATTTAATTGATGTCCTGTGGGGGAGCCCAGCTGGTTCTGGGCTCTCTGTAAGCTGAGATAACGAAGATGGAACATCTACACCTGGCAGAGGGTCAGCCACGGACAGAAAGGACTGTAACATAGAATGGGTTTCCTGTCAAGAATGGTGACTTATTGTATTCAGATATGCGTGGCTGTATGTCCAATCATGGGTTATTTACGGTAATAGTAAACCAATGGTGCGTGTACATGTGTCACCTAGAATTGTATAAAGTAGCTGCACTGTTGTAATAAAGCTGCTGGTATGCTGAAACTGTCGCTACCCGCCTCGACGGCAACAATGTCCTCACTTATTGACTTCTTTCATTGTTGTCCCCTTCTGCAAACAGGAGTACAGTACTTCCCATAAGGCTCAGTATGGATGTATACACAACTGTGTGTGCTACGCCTGTACACACAATCCACGTGAACAGGTGATTTATTTCTAAATGTCACAGTCACTTTGCCTTTTCTATCTGATTCCCAAAACGTTATCTACAGCACCATTGTATACTACAGCCAAAGGAACTGAAATTATAATACTGTAGTTGAAGTGTGCTTAGTGTAAGAGCTTCACTATGCAGTTGCCTCAGCATAATGACAAGTTGAGTAAGCAGTTTTTATAAATAGAGCTTGGGGATCCCCTGTCCTGTGGAGCTTGATTTTTATTTGTTTTTCTTTAAGTTGTTAAGACAGAAATAACATGGGCAGGGAAACATAACTGCTTGGAGAGAACAGCTGAAACTTGCGTGCCAGCCAGCCAGCCAGACTGTACTTGTGCTGTCAAGGTGGTCCAAGATGACACTTAATAACATGAATTTAACACACTCTGGGGTATGAACTCATCCTATGAGGAGTAAGTTGTAGCTCAGCACAGAACAGCACAGATATTATGTGCCACACACAAATACCATTCAGCAACCTCCAACAGGTTGCCGGTCTGATCACAGAAATGTTTCAGCGCTCCAGTCCAGTTCTTTAAAAATCTTCACTTGCCTGAGCCCCTGAAAGATGATTGCTCTTCCAGAGTGTTTTCCACATAAATGCAGTTGGCAGAAATTAGGAAGGACTGAGCCCAAAGGGGTCTGCAGAACACAGGAATGGCAGGACAGTGAAAATTTAGCTTTGGAGAAGTAAATGGGCCTCGCAATGCCTGTAACCATCATATTGCAATACAACATTTTGCATTTCTCCCAGCTTCTTATTTAATACTTCCACAGAAATCAGTTCTTTGAAATGTTCCATAAATCATTTCAATTTCAGTAGAAGTAAGAAACAGAATGGATGTATACACTGCTGTGTACATCTCCTGAAAAGCAGGGAAAGCTCAATAGATACAATGAGATACCTAAACAATTAGTGAGCTACTAAAACATGAACACATAAAGTCATCATATGACAAAAAAAAAAGTTGAAGTAATATAACTTGGTCAAATTTAGATGGCAAAATCTTTAGCAATAATATATATTTACATTTAACTCTAGGATTTCACACACAATTGCATTAATTTTATTTCAAGTAACAATAAAGCATCTTACCTTCAAATAACAATAAAGTTGCAGCCATGTCTAGAAAAGTACATCAGGAAACTAGAAAACTATATTTTAAATATACTATATCTCCACTTCTGGCTGATTTGCTATATAGGAGATAATATATTTATTTACTTTAATTGAACTGTAGAGTATTTTGACTGCCATTTTTTGTATATCAATACAGAGAAGCAGAAGACTTGTATACTCCTTTAGACTGTGAAGTGATGGGGAATGCAGGAAGTAATGAATGAAGTAATAAATGAAGTTATCCTGAACTGGACCTCTGAGATAGCATACAACCTATACAACGGCCACCTAGAACTGCAAACAGTAATAATGAAGTCCCCAATCCAGTGTTTAGCAACTAAGACACATATGTTTTTACATGGCACTTTTCCTGCAATAAATTGCCTGCTGGAGGTACTGGCAGTCACATATGGTTTATCTCCACAAGGAGCCCTTGGCAATAACCACCTTTTGGAAAGATATTCAAACAAAAGGCACCACTTCTATTCATCATCCTTAGCAACCTCGGAGTGACATTTCTGTCCCAGAGCATCATTGGCAGGTTAGCTAAAAGTCAGGCTGGTAGCTTTGACTCTTGTTAATGTCACCTAATGCTTGTCATTGTAAGACCCTACTCTTTACTGTTTATTTTTTTTTTTACCCAAAATTTAGCCTTCTGGTCTGCTGCCTCTCCCTTTTTCTCTCTCTCCTGGGAGGCAAAGAGGCAGTCAGGGAAAGCTAAGAAGGGAAAAAATGGTTTTGTCATGGAAGAGAGAAACATTGCTTTGTCCCTTTTCTCCTCTACAAATAGCTAGAAAATATAGTTACCAAAACAGAAAAACTTGTGGTTTCTAACACACATTCCCTCCAACACCTGAAGATAAATCTCAGTTTGTCAACTTCAACATACTTTTGATGCCAGCAAATGACTGAGAAAACCAGAGGCAAAATATGAGTTCCCATAGAAGACCTCAACCTTTCCCTGCCACCCCTTAGGGCAGCACTTGCCAAGAAGTTCACGACACAGGTTCACCTAAGTCTCCCCAGAAGCCCTGCACCCAGTCCTGGATGACACACCACAGAATTTGACAGAGTCCTTTTCAGAAAGCTTTGAAAGCTGAACACAACTCTTAGACTTCTATGCTGTGCTTAATTAAAACACATATAATGGTGCATCTGAGAATTGCACTGCCCACCATCATTTCTAGGCTGTGATTACATCTCAGTACTTCACTCTGCCCTTTAATTCCATGCAGAATGGCGAGAAGCATACCATGGTCCATGGTATATGCTTTGCAGGTCCTTCTCACTCAGCATCTAATCCATATAGGGGCCTGAAGCTAAACTCTGTCAGCAGTTATCCCCGTTCAGCCTCTCCTTCTACAGTATGCATGGCCAAGAAAAGACACACAAATAAAAAGCTCTGAAAAATACCATAATAAAAGCTTTGAAGTTGCTATAATTCCATTGTTCCTAACTTTTGAAAATTTAACTCTTAACCTTGACCATTTCAAAGATTTTCTGGATGTATAGTTAGGCATTTAAACCACATATACTTTCCTTATTTAGTTCCCCTTCCCCTAACTTCTTTCTACATTTACGTAGTCAAAAAATGAGTGCTTTGAAGCAGAGATTATCCTTTTCAAGTACTTGGAAAGTACCTTGCATGTAAGCATATAAAATCATAATAGAAATAATGTTTTGTTTCCACTTTTATACTCATTCCTTTTGGTGTTACAGCCAAAGACCTCCAGGAAGGTAACTGTTGATTCTAGCCCTATTCATGTATGTAGTGTCATGCAATATGTTCGTCTCCTGCCCTAATTACCTTACTATATTTCAATCTCTTTCCCAGTTATCCATCTGTTGCAGAAGTATTTTACCTCTGCTCAATTGATCCGTCCTCTAGGAGTGAGCCTGTATTAAATTAACTCAGCTTCATTTCAACCCAAGTATCTCTTTACAGCAGCACTGAAGGTTTCCCCAATAACATAATTTTTTTTCCTAAAGCAATGAGGAAATCCAAGGGTTCATTTTGAATACGAAGGTGATCAAGACCACTCTAATCTATATATATGCCAACTTACAAATTCCTCACCCTCAGAAGCAGGCATTCCCGTAGAGAAGGATGGGAGGGAAGGGTGAGTTGGCTGTTTTTTTCCCCCTTGAGTTAGCTTAGTAGCCTTGAAAGTATTTCTATATCCTCAGATTTCATTTTTGGTGCCAAATACCCTACTGTAATACCAGGGAAAATCTTCAGCAAATTTAAGAGCCTTCACAGCTGTTCCCTTGGAAATCTGCAGGGTATGAAACACGGCAGCATCCAGCAGCAATCTGTATCACAATTTGCTCAAGATAAATTGCTAAGATTCAGAAATTCAAGACTCAGTTACAGACTTGTAGCCTCTTCCTTCTGACCACTCTAGACCTTGGTCTATGTGCTTCTAAAGTTGTCAATATTAAATGTAAACATGCCACATACAGCACTCTGCTGATTAAAACCAATGCAATGAGAATATGCTTAACATAAAATAAGATTTGCAGAATCCCTTGAGAACTGCTGCTGAACAGAAATGTTCCATTAGAAATTGGTGCATGAGACCTTAATTACTCTTCAACCATTGATCTCTACCCAACTGTGTTTACATTAATTTGATTCCTCTCTGTGATTCCACCTTGGAGGCTCCTTGCTGTTTTGAACCCAAAAGCTATAGAGCGACAAGGGTCAGCATAAGTGTTCCACATCTATACATGATAGAAATGACATATAGGCTGTACTAGCTTCTCAACTGACTTAAGGGAGAATTAGTTTGCACAGGCCAAAGATCTGATTCAGCACACACTGCTGTTCCCAAATTTTGGATGCCAAGTCAGGTCAGCAGTAAGTAAATACTGGGCAGCAGGGATAGCAGAAGTTCAGTTTTATCCAGGATCCACAGAGTGAATGTAGCAATTTGTAGACGTGACTGAAAGCAAAAAGTGTGGTCATTGCAAAGTTGATGTATATTAAGCAGGAATTTTACAGGGAAGATTCTGTAATGCAGGATAGCAGAGGACTACTCTCGGAGGATGCCCTTAAATCCCTTCATAGAGATTAGTCAAAAATAAATACCTGTCTAAAGTGACTTTTATTAGACATGATGTATTAAACTAACTTTAATACAGAACAGTACAAAATAGCCCTGATTTCCCAGAGCACATTCTTTATAGCACACAGTTCTGAAAGCAAGCACAAATTTTCAAATTAACATCCATAAACACCCTTATGCATAAAAACTAATTCTGCAGAGGATTGGTTCTTTTCTTGTGGAAAGCAATGCTTATACCTCCTGAGTAGCTTTGTATTTCTGATATATGTAGCAGGTTTGCAGAGACTTTTTGTGAGTTTGCATTGTACACTGATTTCCTCTGTATCACCTGCCTTCCCCACTCACTGGTAATTGCCCTCATACCCTCATACTTTTCTGTGACATTGTGGGACAAATTTACACATGAAAACAAACTGTGCATCTTTAGGATTTTCAACCCATTTCAAATGGGAATTCACAATTACTGAGCAGCCCAAGTCATAAAACTGAAGTCATCAGCACATTGCCTGCTGGTGAACAAGTACCAGTGACTGAAGTGCACAGCTCTAAAACACTGCAAAGCAGAAAGGGAAAAAAACATCAGATCTTAAAAAAAGAATATTTGACAAATAAAGGGACTGATTTTCAGAGAAGCTAAGCTTCTCTGAGCTTCAGCAGAAATTAATAAAAGTTTTTGTCTAGAAATGGAAAAATCTGTTCAGAGAGTGCAAAGAACAGGAGGACAAAGAGATCGGGAGATTTAAAACATGTTAGATAAAGTAGGACAAGAAAAAAATTCTCTCAAGAGAACATTTTTACTGGTTTGGATGACACAGTTCACACAGGTGAATGCTGACTGCTTTTTTTTTTCATCTTCAGAAGTTTAGCATACCTGATAAACACTATAATTTTAATTTTTTCAAAAAACAGGATGTTCACCTTTTGCAGTTAAAATTGAGGAGTGTATAAGACATCTTTTACCACTCTGTGCTTGGAGTCCATCTCCCTCCTATGCCAGGACACAGACTGTGATTACTCCCAGGATTCTGCTGATTCAGCAAGAAGCATAGTCTAGCAGAGGCACCCACATGACTGAGATGATGGAAAAACATGGTGGAGGGGCTGGAGCGTGCACTCAGCTTTGTTAACTCTCCCTTTGCTAACCATAACCTCAATGGAGCTAAGCCTCAACACACACTGGGTTCTCCAGCTTCCCCAAACCACCAAACTGATCACGAGATAGAAAGCTATTACTGCATTTCATTTTCCACCCCAAATGTGCACAAGGCATGACACCAGTTGTTGTGACACCACACTGACCTTCCTACACCCTAATTATTAAAAGTCATCAACAGGCTCAATGAACTGCTTGATGTTTCCAAACACAAAAACCTCCTCAGCAAATGTCTGCAGAAAACTCTTGCATTCAGTTCTTGTGAATGTACTACCATGAGGAAGAAGAGAAAATTACCCCTGCAAATGCTGCATCTTCAGCAGTTCAATAAGAGGAGAGCAAAGCAGTAAAGAGAAGTAAAAGAGGAGTGGTGTTATTTCTGATAAAGTAATGACCTTATATAGCAAAGACCTGTTTTCAGTCAAATTATACTCATTATTCTTATTAAATAATGATAACTAAAATTTCTGGTCATATTCAAGCACTTTTACCTAAATGATCTCAAATATTAGCCAAACATAGCAAACTTTTTTTCTTGAGTCTGTTATGGATCCACGCACAATCAGTGATGAGCAAGCAGAAAGAAGTATTAGTTACATTTTGATTAGAATGAAAAACACATGTGTGGTGATTAATCACATTCAAGTTAAGACAAGCCCACCCTGGCACAATGAACACAAGGGTTAGTTCTGGCTGCTTCAGTACACCTGAACATGCATCAGGTTACACCTTTGTTTTCACATCAGAAGAGATATATGTATCAGACCTTCATTAACCCCTCAGAAAGTCCAGAAACAAAATTATATCCAATTTATACTTATAAAATTTTAATTCAGGGTCTAGCTAACTGATCTGATGCACGGGCCTGGAGCCGATCACCACAATCATAAAGAACGTGAACAAAAATGGTACATGGAAAGGGAGAAAAGTTTGAATGACTAAGAATGAACAAAGGAGGTAAGAGTTTCAACTGTGAAGAACAGCCAAAGGAGCATCCAATACTGACTGAGTGATAAAAGTGAGAGGTGAAATTCAGTGCGGAGGAGTGTTATATATTTGCTGTAGGGTTTTTTGGGTTTGGGTTGGGTGGGTTTTTTGTGAGTATTTGATTTTTTACGGGTTTTAGTTTGGTTGTGGGGTTTTTTTGGTGTTGTTGGGGGGTTTTTTTTGTTTGTTTTTGAGTTGGTTGGGTTTTTAAAAATCACCCAAACCTTCCATATAATGACAGTCTTGAACTGAATTTTATCACTCAGAAGCTGCTCAGATAATACCAGTTCTATAGCAACACTGCTTTTTAACTGCTCCAAAGCAAAATGATCCTGGGAATTATTTTAAAAGGAATACGAAACAAAGAAAAAAGTATCATCACAGCACAAATTTAAAGAAATTGGGTACCCACATTTTCAACAGTGAGTACATGTAAGACCCTTTGTCTCAAACACTATATATAATTCTCTACTTTTTCCAATTTTGCCATTAATCAACCTTGTCATAGCAGCTAGCTGTCAAGACATTTTAAGAATGTGTAACACAGTGAAGACAGTCCAGCTTCCACTGGAGAAAGTACACCCAGGCCATTCCTAAATCCTTTACAGGCATTTCCCATCCTTTATAGGAATTTTCACCCTTTAAAGAGGTGACCTGGTCACAGTGTGGGAAGGGAACTGAGAGAGATGGCTCTTGAGCTTTCAGCCAAAGGCTAAGAGTGAACCGGGAATTTCTCTTCCAATACAGCTACGGGGTATCAAAGTTTCAAGTCCAAAATAACAACGAAAGAGCCTCTCCCTCACCCAGATGCAGATGAACTGTTTGAACTCATACCTGGGATATTTTCTATACACCAAAAGTTTGAAGGGTGTCTGACACACAGCTGGTCAGGTTCCCAGAAGGAAAATCCACAAAGAGTGGCCAACTGTGAAGACACCACCTTTGTGTCCCTGAAGCACAAAACTGCCAGAGGCTGGAGAAAACTCTGGTGAAATACTGGCAGTTTTCTTTATACTCTTTACTTCAGCAATGGATACTACCTGTTGAAGAGAGAAACATGAGGACTGGGGAACTGGTCTAGACGAAACTTTGATCTGATCCAGCAAGGCTATTTTGTTATATAGCCCATTTGTGATTAACTTCATGCTTGCCCACTCATTTTAAAAGGGAAGATAAAAATCTATCAGAAGGTATCCATTGGGAATAGCCTAATTAATTTCTGTGAAATAATTCTCTACAAAGTAAAGCAATCACCTCCATAGTTTCTTCTGATCATGCAGGATAACATAAAATAGTTCTGCAGCTACTTGCACTATACCTGTACACCAGATGTGCTTGCAAGTCTATTTCATCAAAGCACAATAGCAAGTCCATGTATACACAACTTCACTACAAACAGCTGCTTCCTGAGGATGCTGGAGTTATTTACCACTAAATTATTACCTGCGTATTATTTCAAATCTGCAAATTCATGCTGACAGGGTTAGGTAGTGCATTTTTCTTTCTACTTGGTTGCTAGCGGTTAAAAAGCAGTTTCCTTTTAGAAAACAGAATAAGTTTTTATGCTTTTACCTCACTTTCTACCAAGGAATGCTCCCATAGATCCTGCCTGTATGACTCCCTGCTTTCTACCTGCACAGTAGTCTCCAGGCAAGAGAGAGCAATATTTTTCCTACCGCATATATGGTTCAGCCACAAAAAGGAAAAGTATAACAGGTTTCATAAGATTTTCAGAGAGAAAGTATCCTTAAAGAAAGGGGGCATTTGAAAAAAAATAGAAATCCAGGCTGGAATTTTTCAGAGCTGAAAGCAGATAACCAAGTATCTCTAACTAACCAGCATTTGTTTTGTAGCTGTTCAGAGGAGTTCATTCATTATCTGTGAACATAACCAGCACAACATGGCCTTCCTAACTATGGAGCAGCCAAAGTACTAGGCAGCTACCCAAATCAAGAGGACATGGAACAATAAATATAAGATTGAGATAACTGGGCTATTCACTAACAGGTCTTTAATGGAAGTCTTCTGAATCAAAATGGAAAAGAAATACCCATTCTCAGGAGAACCCATTTTTCCAAGAAATTTAATCTCCTTATATTTGACCAAGGCTGTCAAGGAAGTGAGCCTGAGAAACATAATCCTAATTACCTCAAAAGGGTAGAACTGACCAGGTCACTTGTGGCACATTTGAGGAATCCCCAGAATATGAACATCACCTTGTTCCCCCAGCATGTGTTTTGTTCAGTCTCATTAAAACCCCCGAAAGCCACAAGCAAGCTGGTGCTTTAGCAGCCATGAGGCAGCAGCTCAGGAGCCTCAGGTTCAGAGGAAGAAGCCAAGCCCTCCCTCTGCCTCATCAGCACCACAGGATGACTGAGAAAGCACTAGACCAACAGAGAGAAATGGACACGGCTGCTCAGGCCAGCGCTGAACAGACCAAGGCAGCGGTGAATGCTGAAGGTCGTGATCCACACCAGTTTGAATTAGCCAAGAAACTATCTTGCAACACTAAAACACTCAGTGTCTGAATCGGATATGTTACTGCAAAATAACAAACATATCTGCAAGCAAATACTCCATCAGCAACAGCTACTTTTGCTCCGAAAGTAGAGGTTGATGAAAGTAAACATAGGAGTTTCCCTGCATAATTCTGATGTTACTTAACCACAAGGAATCATTGAAAAGAGAGGTGGTCAGATGGGATTTTGGGCTCTTCATTCCAACTGTGTTAATGTTTTCTTCCTAAAGAAAACAAGGTAATCCTGAGTACTAAGGTTGTAATACACTTCATGTACTATCGGTGAGGTAAGAAAAAAAGAAAAATCAAAAGCAATGTTGTCATGTATGTGCAAGCATGTAAACAGCAGCAGTACAGAACCCAAGAGATATAACAAGGTCACTGAGATGTAGTTGAGTTGCTGTAATGCTGACTGTGATATCACATAATGAAGGCAGCATTGACAGGAGTAAGTCACAAATTCACTAACAAGAAAGGGGTGAATGCTGACATGTGCCACAGCCACCTCAGATAAGGTATCTCATTTAGATGCCTGGGACATGCAGCCGTCCTGAAAACAGATCCCTTGTTTTGCCGGTGGGGAGAGAGCGGGTACAGCTACAGCCCACAAAGTGACCCTCTCCTTCTTCCTTTTTGTTGTTATTCACAGCAAACATGGAAAAGATCTTTCCAGATGAGAGCTTAATGCCAAAGCTGACTCTCCAAGAAAGAGATGGGCAACAGACTGTGTGCACGAAGCCTGCGCTGCCTGACCGCCTGACACTGACCTATCCATCAACAGGCGGCACAGGCAGGCAGCAGCCGCCTCCAGAAGCTGCCAGCTGCGTGGCATCAGGCTCAGAAGAAGATCAGGCAATACCAAAAAGTAACAGCAGCAATGGGAGAGACACAAAAAGAAAAGTATTCGCAGCTTGGCACATAACACGGTAGGCTCTGCAATGTGGGAAGCTGCTTGCTTCCTCTGAGGGTGGTCTTGTCAGAAAGATCAGAGTAAAACTTTTTGTTCCCTTGGGAAGGGATGCACCTGCACATCTGATCACCAGGAAACTGGGTGGTACCAATTATCAAAAAACACCACCTGATTTCAGTGCAAAACTGGTGTTCCATAAGGGTAAAACGGACCAATGTTCATCCCAAACCATCTTATGGGAAGTGAGGATTTGCACAGAAAGAGTCTTGTGCTCCAATGTTGATAATTTCTGCCTCAGTCCTAGCAAAGCGCTTGGGTACAAGTGCAGAGCAGACATTTCCTTCTGCCTATATGATGGGCCTTAGAGCCAGTGGAGCCTGAATTCCTAAATCTTATTTCCTCTTACCAAACTTCTTTCCAGCATAACTTCAGAGGAGTTATTCCAATAAGTAAATTTACATATACAAATTGCATATTAGATCCTGATAGAAACTAGGAAAAAATAAACCAGTGCTACTATATTCAGATCTTGGCAAGGAACCAAATTTCAATAAAAACTGCTGTCATTCAAGAATGACTATCATGACTCTGAAGACAGAAACCAGAAAATGACAACAGAGTCTCAGCCAGGTAGATCCTCTCCCTGATCTGTTCCCTTTATGGTCAATGGAAAAAGAGTAGTTCAGGGCAGGAACGTAACTGAGATGCTCTGACGTGCCCTCTAGGCAGGCTGTGCTCCCCGATGACAGAGGGAGCCCAGTGGCCAATGCACCGTCGAGCAGCATGCCTGGCATGACTGGGAGGCTGACAACAAGAGCACTCCTGGCAGTGGTACAGCAGCAAAGCTTCACCTAGAAACAGTTTTTACCTACACAGCTAAGAGCAACTCAAGCAAAATGAGGAAGAAGAACTACACCTCATGCCTTGAAGTAATGTGTCAGATGAATTAGGCTTGTAAGGGTCCTACCCACAAAGAAATGAGGGGAGAACTGAGTCCATGCTGTTTTCTTGTTGTTGGGTTTGGGCTTTTTGCCTTGGGAGGTTCTTTAGGTTTTTTGTGGGGTTTTCTGCTTGGGTTTTTGTTTTGTTTTGGGGTTTTGTTTGTTTGTTTGCTTTAAGAGTAAGAATAGAGGTTCCCAGTCTTCATAAAACAGATACAGTCACAAAAATACTTGTTCTGTGTAGCACCTCCTGCTTTTCTTGCATTTTGTTTTGTCTTGTCCTACAGAGATATTTAGGAACTGTTTGGGCATTCCTGTGTTTGATTTGCTTCCACTTCTTGCCTTCCTGACAAGCAGTCCCAGGGGCCAGATGGAAATAGCAGCCAGTGTCACAAGGTAACAGGTAGCTAGCTAGTCAAACAGGTACTGCCAACTCACAGATAGTCCTCTGGATCCTGTTACATGTTACATTGATTCTAAAATTATACATATTTTATTGGCTTTAAAACAAAAAGATTCAATCTCATAGCTGTTAGGTTAGAAAAACTCATCCTACAGTTCTACTAAAGACCTGTAAATGACTGGATGTCAGCCCGAAACATGCCACTTACAGAACAGAAAACCACACACAACACCTGCAGTACAACACAGTACAAAACAGAAAGACCATGGTGACTGCAATGTGCAGACCATTCACCTCAGAGTGGGAATACAGGAGACCCAGTCACTGCTACCAGAGTGTCCCACAGCGTAGGGTAACTATCGGTGCTTGTGTACTCACCACTTGTACTAACCTTTGGTCAAAGGCACAGCATGTGTTCACAACCAGGGTGTTAAGGGGCTGTTCAGGGGATCCATATGGCTCCCCTTTCCCAGGGTACACCATCCCTGAGAACAACTCAGTAGTACCTCACTATTTGAGGAAAGATATAGGAAGGATTTTATTTTCTCACCCACTCTTTTTGGATCTCAACTATTTTTTAATATACTGGGAATTTTAACATACTGTCACTAATAAAAAATTAATCAATAATTTTTAATATACTATTGTTGAAATTATTAACATGGCAGAAGTCCCTTGTGAGCGTTTTTTTAAAGGTTTTCTGGTTAGTTACATATGATGCTGGACCTTTCATGCAAACATACTCATGTTTTTCCTACAGCAAGTTTTTTCCTCAGTTCAACACTAAGCATTTCAGTATAACAGCATAAAAAAAAAAAAATAGGTAGGGAAGCCTCCCAATGTGTTTCTGATGGAGTAACAGGGAACCACTCATGCATTCTCTGAGCAGCAAGAGGCAGAAAGGCAGTGACAGCTGGCTGCCGTCTTGCCAGCATCATCACCATCCTCCCCTGCCTGGAACAGCTCATGTGGTCCCCATACCATGCAGAATAAGCTGTACTGCTAAAAGGTCTGAGGAAAACTCCAGCCCTCAGGCATGGGTGAGATCAAACCCAGGCCTCCTCCTGTGCCCAACCTGCCGAGAAGCTTTCCACACTCTCAGCTGTCCCTATTTCACACAAAGTCAAGAAGTAAGCAAATCTCTTCAGTGGCATTTGATGCTGAACAGGCTTTTAAGTGTCCATTGAACCTAAATTTAGGATTATGGGAAGAAGTAAGGAACACATCCAACATTTATATTTCACTCCTCAGCACAGAAATAAGTTAACTTGACACACCAGTTTTAGACATTCTGAAGTTATAACTGGCCCTTAAAGCTGAAGTATAAACCTTGTTGACAGCTACAGGGAGAAATAAACCTGAAGAAACAGGGCTTTTTTTAAGCACAGAGTTTACCAACACACTCCATGTTTTAATAGTAAGACCAGAGCTAAATATTTAATGTCTGAAAGGTTAAAAGAAACCTGATATATAACTTCTTACATACCAGACCCATCTCAAACTGCTAAATATGAACTGACATGGCTTATGACATCCTACATCTTAAAACAGCATGCTGCTCAGCCACAATAACTGCTGGGGTTCTAAATTAAGAGGTTTTAACTTTACCTCTTCAGAGACTAAATTTTTATGTGCCTTATTCAGTCTTAAGCAAGAAAAGAAAGCCTTAAAGGAGCTGTTATCATTATTAAAATACAGATGCTGTACATTAAAAAAACCCAAACAAACCAACAAACCAAAAAACAAAACCTCCACATGCAGAAAAGGGCAGTTTATGATTAAAAACACTTAAAGACATGAAAAGCTATGAAACAAAGCAAGTATTTTGTATTACATACTACTGCCTGTGAAACATTGCCATCCCTTTCTCTCCCTTTGCCAGACAGAGATACCATGATTTCCTCAATTTCATCAAGCTCATACAAGTACAAAACCATAATGACAATGTATAGTGGTTCTTCCACCACCGATGATCACACCTGACCATGGCATGTTCTGAACCCAACATGAGGATTTCGTCTAAATGCTTCCACAGGTACTGTCACGATATCTTGCATGATAGTAAACACTTTATTCTTGACGCTAGACAGATTTGGTGGATACCTCACTTGAAAGTCTTAGAGAAACCAACATACATTGCATCAGGGTACTCTGCCACCTATTTAAATAAAGCTCTTCAGTCTCTGAAGTATTTCCTTCAAAAAAGAAAGAAATTGAGAGGCACACAATTTACAAATTAAACCATCTTAATTTCTACAGAAATAAAAGCAGCTGCACATGAAAAAGATTAAAAGAATATAAATGAAAGAGGAATAGAATAGCTGAAGGCAAGGAAAGAACAGTACACATTATCTGAATGCCACAGTAAAAATCAACAACATAGAGCAACTATTTCTTGACTGTTGAATTATGAGATACTGCATTTACCATTACATATCACTGTGGAAAGAAAGTTAATAAACCTTATGAAAAATCAGTCCAACAGATTCTGGAACCCCATGTATTTTATATCACCTTCCACTGTGAGATTTTCTGGTGGCAACAAAACTTCGTTTTAGTATGTTTAAGGACTGAAACAACATAGCCCTGATCTGAAAATATGATACCCATATACTTGAACTTGTAGAAAGCTCACAAAATGTTTGCACATTTTGCTTACTATTTTTAAAAATAAGCAGTATGACAATGTTCAAACGTACATCTCCTGACTTTGCATTTCAATGACATACATACGTGCCTTTTTTTTAAGTTAATATGAAATAAACCATCATAAGGCATCAAAAGCAATATGTGTAATGATGAATTCGGAAGAGAGAAGGGAAGCCTCCTCTCCCTAGAAGAATGCTTCCCTGCTTTGTGAACTAACACCACTTCTGCCCTTTTATTACACTACATGTATACCATGCATCTTAGAACACCTCAGAGAGATAGGAACTATATTTACCCTAATTCCACTTAAACAAAATCAGCATCCATCTGCCTTCCTTACAAATAAGACTAAATCAGTGGCAGGGCTGACAACAACATTACAAAGAAATACCAACAGTTCCTATTCCAAACCCACAGCTTTTAAGTTCCTAATTTCTTTTCCATACTTTAGGTGCTTAATTTTGTTTTACTGCTATAAGTTCTGCAGAGTAAAGCTTAAAACAGGATGGAGTGTTGCAAAACTTCAAGAGAACTAATCTGAATTCAATTCATTTGTTTGGTTTATATCTTTTGCATATAACAGGTTTACATGGAGGTAGAAAACAAATCATTAATGCTAATTTATTTTAAGATATTTAATATGAACTTAACTTTCCCTAATTAAAGGCTTGAACATACTGTACTTCAGTCTACAGCAAAAGGAGTTTTGAATACCAGTCATAAGTGAAAAGACTTCATTGTCTATCAACACAAATATCTGTAAAGTAAGTGGGAAGTGTAAATAGCTAAAAATGGAAACTACATGAAAACTAACAACAGGTATTGATTTAAGAGGTTGCATAGAATCTGTTATTTTATTTTCCTTTTAAGGAAACTACAAAAACTCCTACACTTAATGAAATTTAGGATACCCCTTTGATAGACCATACTAGTTCACTACTTTTTAGGATCCCCCATACTAATTTTCCTTCTTTGCTGTATGAGAAGATGGTTTCCTTTAAGGTATCATTGAAGATGACTGAGGAATTTTTATTGTTGTTGATTCATTTAGAAACATGACTTGTTTTAATTCTCATTTCGTTTTCAGAGTCAAAAGTAGATTCCTTCTCCCTTGCAGATTTTTACACATTGCAAAAAAAAAAAAAGGTTAAAGTTGTCAGAAAAAAAAAAATGTCAGAAAGAGGATATCCCAATTCAAAGACATTTTACTCGAATTCTGCAGTACTTCTGTAATTCCCAGTGTGAGCTGAGTCAGATAAGCTTTCACATTTTAACACAAAGCTTCCCAACACAAGAAAAGCATCCCACTAGCACGCTCCACAGCAGCCCTTTCAAACCTGGAACTAGCCCATCTAAAGCAGGAATCTACTACTTTTAATGTGACAACCACTGCTAACGGAGGCTTTGTCTCCTCTACAGCTTCTTGGTTCTTCTTGCTACAAAATCTATTTTAAGTATTATAATTTAAATTAAATATGCAGAGACTAATCTTGGAAATTTACCTGCTTTGTCTCAAAGTAGGATTCTGAGATCCTACAGGACTGGCACAGTATTTTCTCAGTGGAATAACAGAAGTCAAATCACAAGTTATGGGGAAGTACAATGGTTCATCCCCACAAAGGAGGCTGACTAAACACACGCATAAGGAGTAGAACAGAAGTCTAATATTTCAGTTTAAAGAGGTGTACATTTTTAAAGCAAACCCACAAGTTATTTATATGGATAGATTTTTCACAAAGTAATCTGATCTGGGAATGAGGGGATTTTACTTAAAGCATCTGTGTTCCACATTCTCAGGAAAGAAAATTTAAATAATCCTAAAAAGCTGAAAAAGGTATTTTATCATAGCCTTTGTAGCTATTCCACATTCACTCAAACTGAAAGCTTGAGAGCTGAACCAGATATCTTCAATCCCATCTGGAAGCAGGGCCTAGTAAGTACTGTGTGCATTGTCTTAACTAGAACTCAAATTATTCTATTAAAAAAGCCTAACCCTTAAAAAAAAACCCCCTCAAGCTCTGGCGTTCCTTTTCACGTTTTTTCAATTTGTGTGATGTCAGTTTACATCTAATAAACATGTTGTTTATTATCTTCATTTAAGTCAGGACTTTTACCAAGTTACAGCAAGAGTCACAGGAAGCATATCATGATTACAAATCCATAATGCATGCAGGATCCCTGTGTAGCACCATTAAATCCATTAATCACAGTCTTTTTGGTCCCAATTATGCTAAGAAGATATTCGATAAAGCAATTTCAACTCACCTCTCTCTCTCTCCTGTTACCATCAGTGCAAAGAAGGCAAAACCACAGCGCTTCTGATAAATTCTCAAGGCACCTCTTTTGTTCCCTTTAAATTAAATCCGAATTGGTTGCACATTTTACTGAACTGCTAATGCTCTCCACATGCTCCCTCTCTCAAACTGAAAATGTTTTCTATTAGGAATGCCTAACACTGAACATAAAACTGTAAAATGTCCTTCAAACAACTCAAAGTTCCTCTCTTTCACTGGAACATATCACTACTCGCCCAGATGAAGACCCAAAGATGAAGTACCGAAATTAAGCTCCCTTTAGGAACGCTTTTAAATAAGACTCCTTTCCTCAGTGTGTTCAGAAACTCCCTTACCGAAAGAAAGCTGTTTATTTTAAAATCCATAAGTTATTCCTTTAAAAAAGAAAATCAACGTTTTAAGGCATGAACTAGAGAAAGTTCACACTGTCCATGGCCATGAAAAACCCACTCTGGCACTCAGCACACAACAAACGCACACATGCCAGGCAGATGAAATAGAGTAAGGATATTTGCAGGGAGGAGTATCTCATGTGAGACAATACCACCAACATGGGCAGTAGGTACAAGCTTAACTGCTCTCAGAGAAAGAAATGCAACATGGTTTCACATTTCCTTAGCATAACAGCACTGGCTTTTCTATGCTTCCGTGCTATACTCCTAAGAGGATAAACCACGTTTTTTCCCCCTTCAATCCATGTATCAACTCTGCAACAAAGGGCCAGGTACAGATACAGACTCAAGGCAGTTTTTTTCTTTGTGAAAGCACTGTGGTTCCACTGGGTAGGAACTTGTTCCTTCACATGCCTGAAGTGCAAGTACTACCAGAAGGTTCAATAGATTCATAAATAGTTGCAGGATGTAACCGTATCTTCTGTAGCATATGCAACGACTCCACATAATGGATAACAGAAGGGAAAACTGTACAGGGAAAAAAGGACTAGCTGCATAGTTCAGCTATTACAGGACAAATAAAAACAGCTGGCTTCTACTAGCCCCCTAGCTGCAACTAGCTTACAGTTTTTCCCTCAGGTATCCCAGAACAATACAGGCTCGAGAAGATATTTATGGCTACATTTCATAAGTGATATCAAGAGTGAAAGGATATCAAGAAGATAATCCCAAGAGCTTTGTGGCAAGACTGGGTTATTGGTGCTAACACCACTGGTTAATGCAGATGCCCTAATAATAGGGGCTAGAAACAGCCACTGTGCAGCAGGTCAGCCCTTGTGTCACAGACCTGGGAATAACCTGCCTCTGAGCACCTGTGGATGGACGGGGATGGGTGGGCATGCTGCAGATCACTTAAGCACCATGCTCTGCTAGCTCTGCAAATGCTCATGTGCAAAAGCCAATAGAACAAGGTTACAAAATGGTTGGAACAACACTGAAGCTATATTATACATTTAGCATGACTCTTGCCATAATATACTTGCACACTGTTTAGGGCCCTCTCTGGATCAAGCTATGTAATGTAACATACACACTTATCTATGCAAACTATTTTTAATCTATTAACAGATAAAAGGAAGACTTTGCATAAATATAGGAAGGAGCCATAACAACAGAAAAAAAAAAACCTGTAAATTTTATAATGCAAAAACATTTTAAATAACCAATTGGGGGGTACTGTTTGTGTATGTTGGGGGTTTTTTAGTTTGTTTGGTTTGGGGGTTTTTGGTTTTTTTAAATAACAAACTGACATGAAGAGTAGTAAAATTTAAAATACTGCTTGCAACATTTGCTGACCTTCCAAGATACAGCACTCTAAGTAATCCCAGCTCAATACGTGTACTCAGAATCACATCAACTTTTGTTATTTGCATTCTTCTTGTATTACATTGTATTAACAATTCAAGCTTATGTCAAACTTGTTTTGGCAGAATCATTCTAAGTCACTGTCATGGATTGCTGTTCAAACATCCTTTTCAGTGTTGATTGCAACACTTCTGATTCAACATCACAGATGTAAGCATCTTAGAAGAGGACATGGGTCTCTCTTCAGCTGCACCCAGATATGTAAGAGCAAGTGGTGCCTTTTCTCTCAGAAATCACTTCAGATTTTGAGAAAAAAGTACCAAGAAGCAATGAACAGCAAAAGCTACAAACAGAGCTGTCCCATCAAGGACGTAATAGCTACACTGCATCATTCTGCAGGAAAAATGAAGCTTGTAAAGATCTTTAAAGCTTCACTGTCAAAATGTTGCTCTGACTAAAACCCTCCATTTAGTTTCAGGGACTAAACCTTTTGACACTGTTGGTGTTTAGTCTGTATAGCTATCTCCTCATTTACATTAGACTTTGTTAAGACTTCAGATAAGCCCTGTAATTGTTAGATATATACAAACTAAAATTATGTTCAGAAACAACTAAATACAAACAAAGTCATACAGCTGCCAAAAATACTAAAAAGACTTTTCCCACAAGGGTAATAACTCGTAATAAATGTGATTTGAATAAAAGGTCAAATTTGAAAGCTTGTGGGGAAAAAAATTCCAGAGTTGACAATATCTGATTTAAGGATCTGCTCATAGCCCAGAAGGCCAACTGCATCCTGGGCTGCATCGAGAAAGGAATGGCCAGCAGGTCAAGGGATGTAATTTTCCCACTCTACTCTGCCCTTGTACCTCTCCCCTACTCCATCTGGAGTACTGCATCCAGCTTTGAGGTCCTCAGCACGAACAAGAAGTGGACTTATTAGAGCGAGTCTAGAGGGCAACAAAGATGCTCCAGCCCTCTGATCACCTCTCCCATGAAGACAGTCTGAGAGAGGTGGGGATGTTCAGCCAGGAGAAGAGAAGGCTTCTGGGAGACTGTAAAGCAGCCTTCCACTGCTTAAGGGGCTCATTAAAAAAAAAANAAACCACGTTTTTTCCCCCTTCAATCCATGTATCAACTCTGCAACAAAGGGCCAGGTACAGATACAGACTCAAGGCAGTTTTTTTCTTTGTGAAAGCACTGTGGTTCCACTGGGTAGGAACTTGTTCCTTCACATGCCTGAAGTGCAAGTACTACCAGAAGGTTCAATAGATTCATAAATAGTTGCAGGATGTAACCGTATCTTCTGTAGCATATGCAACGACTCCACATAATGGATAACAGAAGGGAAAACTGTACAGGGAAAAAAGGACTAGCTGCATAGTTCAGCTATTACAGGACAAATAAAAACAGCTGGCTTCTACTAGCCCCCTAGCTGCAACTAGCTTACAGTTTTTCCCTCAGGTATCCTAGAACAATACAGGCTCGAGAAGATATTTATGGCTACATTTCATAAGTGATATCAAGAGTGAAAGGATATCAAGAAGATAATCCCAAGAGCTTTGTGGCAAGACTGGGTTATTGGTGCTAACACCACTGGTTAATGCAGATGCCCTAATAATAGGGGCTAGAAACAGCCACTGTGCAGCAGGTCAGCCCTTGTGTCACAGACCTGGGAATAACCTGCCTCTGAGCACCTGTGGATGGACGGGGATGGGTGGGCATGCTGCAGATCACTTAAGCACCATGCTCTGCTAGCTCTGCAAATGCTCATGTGCAAAAGGCCAATAGAACAAGGTTACAAAATGGTTGGAACAACACTGAAGCTATATTATATATTTAGCATGACTCTTGCCATAATATACTTGCACACTGTTTAGGGCCCTCTCTGGATCAAGCTATGTAATGTAACATACACACTTATCTATGCAAACTATTTTTAATCTATTAACAGATAAAAGGAAGACTTTGCATAAATATAGGAAGGAGCCATAACAACAGAAAAAAAAACCCTGTAAATTTTATAATGCAAAAACATTTTAAATAACCAATTGGGGTGTACTGTTTGTGTATGTTGGGGGTTTTTTAGTTTGTTTGGTTTGGGGGTTTTTGGTTTTTTTAAATAACAAACTGACATGAAGAGTAGTAAAATTTAAAATACTGCTTGCAACATTTGCTGACCTTCCAAGATACAGCACTCTAAGTAATCCCAGCTCAATACGTGTACTCAGAATCACATCAACTTTTGTTATTTGCATTCTTCTTGTATTACATTGTATTAACAATTCAAGCTTATGTCAAACTTGTTTTGGCAGAATCATTCTAAGTCACTGTCATGGATTGCTGTTCAAACATCCTTTTCAGTGTTGATTGCAACACTTCTGATTCAACATCACAGATGTAAGCATCTTAGAAGAGGACATGGGTCTCTCTTCAGCTGCACCCAGATATGTAAGAGCAAGTGGTGCCTTTTCTCTCAGAAATCACTTCAGATTTTGAGGAAAAAAATACCAAGAAGCAATGAACAGCAAAAGCTACAAACAGAGCTGTCCAATCAAGGACGTAATAGCTACACTGCATCATTCTGCAGGAAAAATGAAGCTTGTAAAGATCTTTAAAGCTTCACTGTCAAAATGTTGCTCTGACTAAAACCCTCCATTTAGTTTCAGGGACTAAACCTTTTGACACTGTTGGTGTTTAGTCTGTATAGCTATCTCCTCATTTACATCAGACTTTGTTAAGACTTCAGATAAGCCCTGTAATTGTTAGATATATACAAACTAAAATTATGTTCAGAAACAACTAAATACAAACAAAGTCATACAGCTGCCAAAAATACTAAAAAGACTTTTCCCACAAGGGTAATAACTCGTAATAAATGTGATTTGAATAAAAGGTCAAATTTGAAAGCTTGTGGGGAAAAAAATTCCAGAGTTGACAATATCTGATTTAAGGATCTGCTCATAGCCCAGAAGGCCAACTGCATCCTGGGCTGCATCGAGAAAGGAATGGCCAGCAGGTCAAGGGATGTAATTTTCCCACTCTACTCTGCCCTTGTACCTCTCCCCTACTCCATCTGGAGTACTGCATCCAGNGGGAGAACAACTTTTTATATGGGCAGACAGCAATAGGACAAGGGGCAATGGTTTTTTTTTTTACTGTGACTATGGTGAGGCACTGAAGCAGGTTGCCCATAGAATGTGTGGATGCCTCATCCCTGAATGTGTTCAAGGTCAGGTTGGATGGGGCCCTGAGCAACACAATCTAGTGGATGGCATCGCGGTCCATGGCAAGGGGTTGGAATTATATGATTTTTAAGGTCTCTTCCAACCCTACCCATTCTATGATTCCTCTGCTAAGGTCTTTGAACATCAACAAGTACAAAAATAAATCTGTAATTTTCAATTAGTTATGTTCTCTGAATAAAACTGGTTTCAGCAATACTCTTTTGATATTAAAAAGATTCTAAAGATTGAAATGTGTATTGAACCCATTTAAATTTACTCCTTGATTAGTCCTGATAATTTAATTAGGATGAAGCCAAAATGTAGAGAGGTATTTAAAAGAAAATCTTTTTCTCCCTGCTGAAAATCCTTAGTGTGAACATAAGACAAGAACTCAAATTGAGAGAGAAAAAAGGAAGTATTAATTCATTAGAATGAATGAGATGTTTAAGAATGACTGGTATGCAACAGTGTAGAAACTACCACCAACTTCTACACTCAAGTTATTAAGCATTATTCCTTCCCTGTCTTGCTTAAAACAAACAAACAAACAAACAAACAAAAAAAACCCACACGCAGAAAAATAACACCAAAAAAAACCCCAAACACCAAAAAACAAAAAATCACCCCACCTGACATGGAACTTGCTCAGTCTTCCCAAGTCTCAGAAAATATTGGCCTGTAGTCGATACATCCTCTGACACTAATGCCGAGAATTCCTTGAGATCTGAAGTCACTAATGATGGAAGACTTTATCCAGACGTCTGAACACAAACACTTTTGTATTTCTCGCAATTTAAAAGTACAGTGAGGCAGGAAGAAGGAAAAAAACAGTGATTCAACTTCCAAATGGGAAAGTTTATAGCAGGAAAGCTAGTTACTTAACACCTCTCAGCTCTTAAGAGCAGAGTAAAACCCTGAATGTAAAGATGACAGGAGGCTGTGCAGAAAGGTCACTTCATAACAAACCACATCTTCTAAGACAGCAGCCCTCGCTATCTGTTGGGAACTTTGCAGAGTAACATTGCTAACCACAATGCTTTCCAAGGATACTGTAAAGACTGAAAGAAAATATCCAAAGCAAGACAGCTTTAGTCCACATAACACCATCTCAGATTCCTCTAGCTCCAGGCTTCTACCCCAAATATGTAACACATCTTTTAACCTCTAAACCTAATGCTTGCATTTCAAAAGAGATGTTAATAGGCAGCTGATGTGTACACACATGCAAAATGAAGAGAAATAGTACCTACTGTGCCAGTGAAACAACTCTCCTATTTTGTGACAGGACACACATTTAACCACCAGGCACAGCTCACCAAACAAGGCCAGTACTAAGAAACACGGGGTATTCCCTGACTCTTTCAAACTATCCCATACCAAAAATTAAGGCATGTTTGATATGCAAAAAAAAATGAAAAAGAAAATAAGAAAGAAGAAACTACATTACATCAATCTATAGGCTGAAACAGAAACCCCAAAAATCTAAAATTCAGCAGGGGGGATGGAAATTAGAACCAGAACTTGCATTTGGCTCTTCTGCCTATAATGAACCAAGCCAAAAACCCATATCCAAACACACCTCTTTTCTAGGAGTTTGAAATCTGGACTCAAACTTTGCAGCCTGGCTTCCTCCGCACTCACCACTGAATGCATCACTGCTGCCAGAGAGTAACAGCACCTGACAAGGGAATGCACTTTCATACAGGAATAATTAAGATACATGCACAGTAATATGCCTAATTGCCCACAACGAGCTTGAATGAAAACATTAGAACAGTGCAACCACACGTGGAAGCTCAGACCTGATGTGCTCCAATTCCTCGATGGCTGCACTCTGGAGAAAAAAAATCACATGAAAATTCTTTTTATAAAACCTCAATCCAGGAAACATATCAAGTCTTGTCTTGCTACACTGGTCTGTTTTGCCAAATATATTTCCAGACCTAACAAGAACAATCTTCTCCAAGCTGTTCTTAATTTCACTCACATTAATAAAATCAGCTTAGACTTTGCAGCATCTCTATTCCTCCTCTAACACTTAACACGTAGGCTTGCTCTACTGTACTTCCTCAAGTCAATGGTAGTAAAGGAGAAAATGTTCCTGCATGAAGCAGCCTAGAGATCGTTCTCAATGGGAGGTATTTGAGGAATTCTGTAGGTTGCTTATGCTCAGTTCAGATTCTCAGAAATGCCATTTCATAACACGTCCTGGGGGCAGGGGAAAAAAGTTTAGCTGTATTTAAAGCCTCCAACTGCAGTATCACTGTAGAAATGACACAAAATTTTGACTTTCTCCTCCTCCTTTTAAGGAAAATACCTATACTTCAAGGCTTCAGCTATCATCTCTTGAAGCAAGAGCAACAACAAGTTAAATGTATTAGAGTGCTGAAGATACCACCGAGAAGTTTAAAACAAAGCAGGTGACTGTGCCACAGACACACAGGAATTTTACTTTTTTTTTTTTTTTTTTTAAATAGCCTCCCATATAATATATGATAGTATCACCAGAACATGAACATTAGCTTTGCCACTAACACTCAGTGAAACACTCTGCTCAGTACAGCGCTGGAGAACATATAAACACTATCACAGTACATCAGCCTCTGTTCACGCAACCCTAAAGCTCTTTTGACACACCCTTTATCACTTTCATCAGACTTCTCCTCGTGACAGTATTGTTTTAATCAGGGTTTTTAAGACACTGACACTGTGATAATGACAAATATGCAGCCAAAATCTGCAAGATGTGAAGTAATAAACTTTACATGCTATTAAAATGCATTAGTTAGCTGTCAGCCAACAATTCTTCAAAAGCCCTTCCCAATCCAGAACACAATCTTCTTTGGACACACATAAAGGCTGTGACAAGACAGATAATCAAAGGTACTCCACAGCACCCCCAGCCATCACACTTCACTGTCAAACAAACACTATACTTCCCTGGGATGTTTAACATGCTATAAGGATAGTGCAACTAATACAACCTAATTTCAGCACACAACAAACAGAACAAAAAGAAAAAATCAATTTATTTGCCAATATCCTCAACTTGGAACACAACAACTCTGACTGATACTCCCCAGATTTGCTTCTTGGAAATCAATTCTGTAAATTTTTTTGTGTTTCAGACACATGGAACTTAACTTACCAATGCAGGCATGGACTCTCACTGACAGCTGGGTCCTCAAAATTATACTGTGCTTCTTGCCTCTCCTAAAAAGAAAAGAGAAGAAAAATATAAAAAGGTGTAGGGAGGAAACAGAGGAGTTGGGAATGAAGCAATGAAGTTAAGCCTAGGGAAAAAAAAAAGGGTGGGAGGTAAGGGAAGTTACTACAAATTATGTCTTTGTTTCTCATAATCTACTGCTATTTTAATTTGCAATAAAATAATTTCCTCAAGTTGAGTCTATTTTGTCTGCAAAAGCAATTGGCGAGTGGTCTCCCCACCTTTATCTCACTCAATGAGTTTTTTCATCTTCTATTCCCTCCCTCCTGTTAAGGATGGGGAGCAAGAGAGCAGCTGGGTGGGCATCTGGAAGCTTGACAAGGTCAACCCACCACAACCCCTCTCTCTAGAAGTCTGTATTAGACAAACACTAAGTGATGACTGCACATTTTAATTTTCACAGAAATACTTTAATGCTAGGTATAATCAAGCATTAAAAGAAAATGCAAGTTCAAACAAGAGGTCGATGACACTTTCACAGATCTAAGCCTAATCAGTCTTTAAAGCACAAAGACAGCTGTGTTTTCCAAGTGAAGAGGCAAAACTGAGCTCTCCTTTGCTCTGGCTCTCAGTTCCATACTGAGATTCCATTAAATGGAATGTTCCTCAGCTATATACTTTGCAACTCTGCTGAGGAGTTTTCAGGACCAAACCCCTTCACACAGACACCCAGCAGAATTTTCTACTGGCTGTAACTTAAAAATCCACGGTTCTCTAGTAGCAACAAAGGTTCTTCCCCACCTTACTGGTTTTCTGCCCACAGTTGTTTTGAGGAACAAAAATATTTTTAATTATTTTCACAAAAAAAAAAAAAAAAAAGGAAAAATATGCTTTATGTCATATCCCTAAAAAATTTTGCAGGGGAAGGCAGGTCAGTAAAGTAGTAACAGGTATTTTTCGGAAAAATATTGCTCTTGGATAAACTTATGAGAAAAAAAGCACATTAAGGAACTGAAAAAAAAAGTGGTTAACATGCACCTATATCCCTGCTAATAACAGACTTAGTTCCAGTTTCAGAATGGCAACAATTCTCTATAGATTAAAAAAAAAATTAACTAACATAGATTTAAAAACAAACAAACAAAACCAAACAAACCTTTCATGGAAATTACTCTTTAATGGGTCTGCTTGAACACCATTTGGGCAAAGTGCAACTCTTCCCTTGAGAACTTTGGAAGGGCCAAGCAACAACACACTATTGCCCCCACAAGAGCTGTCTGTAGTTTTAACTGCAAAATTTTCTGGAGGAGCTTCAGGTTTAGGACTGACTCTTTCCCACCTAAACTTCTCCTGTCATTCTGGTTGGACACAGTCTTTGCCTGTGCTCACATCCTGCAGGTTTTTAACAAGTCTGTGGTGATCTGCTGGAAGAGCAGGGAGCAAGTAGTGTTCAGCCATCTATCAGTGAGTGAATGAACACCAAGACCTAAAAAATCAGGTCCATTTTAAGGTCTGCAAGATTCAGGCCCATTACAATTTCATATAGTCTTTCCCTCTTTTCTAAAGATGTTTCATGATGTTTCCCAATATAAGCAATACCTTCAATACCTTTTTCTTTTTTTTTTGGGTAGCTCTCCAAGCTTCATCAGTGGTGCTACTTCTCCCTCCCTCACCTCCCTACAAAGACCCCTGAAAACTTAAAGCAAAACTCAGAGCAGCTCTCTTCTACAGGTTCTGTTCTCCACTATTGTCCCAACTGTTGTACCTTATCAGACAGGAAATTCTCACAAACGTTAATTTCTATTCTTATCTCCCACTGGTCACACTGGTAATCTTTCCAGTCTACCAAAATCAATACGATTTAAACCCCAGAAATTACAAAGATGAAGACTCATTTGTAGTGGTGCATTCCCCCACTCCTTCCCAGGCTGCACTATGATCATCACTACAGAGGCATTTCACGGGGTTTAGACATACTCCATATACTAACAGAAGCTAACTATAATAAGACCAGTGACATGTAAAACACCAAAAATGATGCAATTCCCTGCTGAATATTTCTGACTATCACACAGCATGAATAACACTTTTGCAAAATGAAGATCACTGAAAATTATTACATCCATTATTATACACACATCAATTTCATTACATTCATTTCAATACATGCCAAAAAAAGGGGATACCTTGAAATCCACCCATGATTTCACAGATTCATGAAGTACTGGCCAAATACCATCAAAATAACATCAAAAAGCATGCCTGTAGGCAAGTTTGTCCCGATACCAGGGTGGGACAGATAGACCATTTGTATTAAAAAAAAAATAGGTTCATGAATACAATGCAGAAAAGAATTTCCAACAAAAAAGCTTCATTTATTAAACCCAAAACCTAGATATGTAACAAAGCTTGCAATCTACTCTTAACTAAGGCTTGTAGTTTTATTGATATGACTTTTTAAAGAAACAATACCTTTGAGTAAGTGCAACTGGCTACTATTCATTAAAAAATGCCAAGAAGTAATACAGCTAATTTAATAGCTACAATTTAGCAGTAGTAGAGTAGGTAAATTTCACATTTTGTGCTGACATAGCATTCTGTTAATCTATGTTGAGATTAGAATCGTTATCACTGGAAGATTAATTTCTAGTCCTGGGAAGATACAAAACATTTCCTATATTCAACACCTCTAATAAATTAATTTAAATAAATACATGCCAACAGCTCACTGAGTGCCTGTCTATGTAATATAACGCTTTATTTTGTAATTTTTGAAGTACCACATTACAAATAGTTTCAGTCAATTATACATGTACAATACTTGATTTAAATTATATTTTAAAAATAATACCTCGATTGGCTGTCTTAAACAGTAACTTGTTTTGAAGTAAAGACCATGACTGAGTCAAGCAATTCCTCGACCAAAACAGAAATACTGAGAATGGTGTTGGGCCCTTAAGGGAGGGAAAATATTATTAAATAAAATTATAATAATTTAAAAATCAAAACAAGCAAAACAAAAGAAACCAACACCACACACAATTTTCCTTTTAATGTTTCAAGGAAACTATGTAAGGAATTTTTAAATGAACCTATATTATTAGGACACTGACATCCCTTCTCCTCAGTTCTACACTAAATCTTAGTTGCTGGTATAAAAAATCGGGTTTTTATGTAATTGCACAATTAAGATCCCTTGACATTATTAGCAAGGCAGAACACAATCACTTCCCTGTCAAAGCTCATCTTTGCAAAATAGGAGAATGCATCAATTAACATACATTTTCTGTTTCAATGTTTTCTTTCTTTCAGGGTAGGCAACCATTCAGACTGCCTAATATTTTTCCAAAGACGTAGATATTTCAATTCAATAAATTTAGTCCCTTTTAAAAACAATCTCCTGCTTCTGGAAACACATTATTTTATCATTTAAAACCAAAGGAGAAAAATACTTTTCAAATGTTCTTAATGATTACTTAGACATTCAATAAAAAAATTCATTACATCAAGGGTGTTAATTCTACAGAAGGTTGTATTACACCTTCTGGGCTCCTCTTGTTGCTTTCTACATAACACTTGACAACCAAGGAAAAAGCCACACTTTGATTGCACAGCAGCAGGTAAATTGCAATGGTGTTAATAACACTCTATTAATGTAATTGACTGTAAAGCAAATTTACTAGTTTTCATTGTATTTTCTAAAAAACAAAACCGTAGTAGACACCTGATTTATCTAAAGGCCATCACAAGCAGAAGTAAAGTCTAGTACTGTTAGAAGACACAATTTTAGTTCAGGAACAACTTCAAGCTTTTCAGTTAATGTGGGTAAGAGAGTGTCTAAGGTCTATTCTTTGTTAGGGTCTGTATATTTTTTTATTCCTAAAACATTTAAAGAATATTAAAAAAAAACCCTTAACCCCATAAAGGCAAACGTGGATCTTAATCTTTGATGAAGTGCCACACACATTCATATGGCAACACAGCAATTAAGGCTGATGCATATTTTTGGGATGCTTCTACTTTTTTGGGGTTTTTTAAATGAATAAATAGATTACAATAAGCAATCATATCCTACCGTCAGAGCAGTTTTAAACTAGCATATTCCCACGACTCTCATTTTACTCTGTTCCAAGTAGGGATTTCATCCATTAAAATTAGCGTTATCAGTCAGCTGTAGATAGGGATAATTCTCGAGGATAACTCAGAAAGAAAAATCATTAGTTGTGCTAGCAAGGACAATTACACAAAACCTCTTGAGAACTGTAGCAGTTTCTTTGTGCATGTATGTGTTTTGGTACTTAAACTAACAAAACTACCCTTTACCTCAGATCCCACACAAGTTTCCATCAAGACAGCCTAGGTGTGGTGGAAAATGGATTCTAGAAGTTTCAATTCAAACTGGTAATAGCAGTAAAGGGATTGTAAGTCTAGAGGTCCAGAGCATGAACCTTATAGTTCCCATTGCACTGGGCTAACAGCACAGCTTACTCCCTTCCTCATCCTACTATGAAGGAGCACTGTAAAGAGCAACTCGATCACAGTTACAGCCTGCATATAACTCATGAAACTCCACATAAAAACCCACAGGTTAGATAAGGTTTACCTTCTAAAGTTTCACCAAATCTGGGAAAATAAAAGGTGAAATCATATAGTGGCAAACAGTATAGGTACCTTGTATATTCAGTTGTTATTAGATGGGAAGGTTTCCTGCTCCCCCAGCCTCCAATTTCCCCCATATTCAGTTTTTTACACTGCTATTAAGTGCAATATCAGTCAATCGCTCAGAGCAAAGCCAGCTATGAACCAGTTGTTGTCAGATCAGCCAGGCATACATTAGCCTGGTCCCAAGCATCTTTTGAAATAATTAATGACTTTTTCATCATCCTTTGCAACCACTACCAAAGTAAAACACAACAGGTTACTGTATCAAGCTAAACTAATACCATGGGCTGTTGCCTCTTTAGTGCAAAGAGGGCACAGGTTGGATGAAAACTAACCTTAACCTAGCAACACTGAAAATATTTCCAGACATAGAAGCATTTAACATCAGCCTAACCTGACAACTTACCATATAACAATTCTGCACCTAATTCTGCCTGATATAACAATGTAACAGTTATGAAAACCTATCTAACATATGTACTGCTTTCAAAACACACACGCATAACACATGCTTCACATTTTGTTACAGCCTCTCATAGCACTCAGGTTTCTTCATGGACCATTAACCATCTCAAATAATCACATTCACATTTTCCAAGAGGAGTAGCTTAATGAGAACAGCATCCAACAAAAAATCCTAAGCTTTAGAAGGAATCTCTAATTCCCACAAAGGAAACCCAGACAACACTGTTCCACCAGAAGCAAGTGCGTGGCAACAGAGATGCTCTAGTCTAGAGTGCATTATTCTTGCAGAGCTCTTTCACATTTTCATTTCAGAACCAATGCATTTCCATCTTCACTTGCACACATCTTCTAGGAAGTGGAAAATGATTCTGCATTGGAGTATTGCTTCACAGTCAGCTGCTTCATAGTTTAAGGTACTCCACATCACCAGTGGAAAACAAACTGTTCCTTGTTGAATGCATAAAGGATGAAATTTTTGCCAGAGTCCAAGCAATTGAATCTATCAGGTTTTCCCTAAAAAAGATCTTCAAGCCAGCACACACACAATAAGGAAAGTGTTTCTTAACCTGCTATTAATCCGACAGCATAAATTCTAGGCTTTGATTTCAAAGCTGTTAAGGTACGGTTTGACTGCAGTTTCACTGTGATATGCTTCTCCATTCAACTGCAGATTCAAGCGATGGAAAAAAAAATTCTGACACTTTAAAAAAAAAAGTTGTACAAAAGCCAAGTCTTTTGAAAGTGAGAGAGTGCACACGTGCATGCAGAGAGGAATTAAGAATCTCTCTGAAACTCATCCGAAAATCTTACCCAAACAAATAACCTTTTTGAAGTTTTTGGTGATTATTATCCAAAGATCTAACTGTCATGTTCAAGCTCATGTTATTTCCATTGAATAATGGAAACAAAGGAGCTCAGGAAATAAAGTCAATAATTAAAAAGAAGTCTTTTAAATGCTAAGATTCAGTTCCAATATGCTTCAAATGAATGACAGCACTAGCAATATATTCTGGTACATGACAGGCAGCTGGAGGCAAACACATACACTCCTCCTCATAAGAAGTCAATGGACTTTTCTCTCTTACCTCAGTTTTTCCATCTAAAAACTTATTGTGAAGTCAGAACACGTCTACATCCTGTTCTTGCAATATACTTGCAAGTCATCTAATTATTTAGGATAGTGGTTTTGTTCAGAGTATTCATGGCTCATGACACACTTACTAAAGTAACAGTCATTTGACAAGAGTGGACAAAAATAAGTAAACAGATAGCGACTATTCAGATGTCTGTTCACTCTTTATTAAAAAAAAACAAAACAAAACAAAACATGAAAGTACTTAAAACTTTACTAATCCACATTGAAATAATCTCAACAGCATACTCCCTAAACAAAAACTGGGCAGCCAAAAATAGGAAATTAGGACTACCTAAAGGCTACGTTGGTCACTACGAGGTGTTTCTACATCCCCTTAACTCTTCCCAAATACAACATTTACTAGGCAGAGTTACCATTTTTCTTATTTTTACCTCTTTTTAAACAGAAACAAAATGGGATAGAAGGAGAAGGGGGAAGAAAATGAGAAACTCAGAAGCATTGAGTGAAACATTCAAGGGATTCACCAAGTATCCATTATAAGCCACATGAATAGCACAAAATTATTTATTACTAATGTATTCTGAGTATATGTCAGTAAAGGTCTGGGTGGAGACTTCTGCGTAGCTCACCACAAGGCAATGATTTTTGCCAAAAGATGGTGATTCAGTTTTACACACTGTGAAATGCAGAAAGTTCAGAATGGGGGAACATTTGTTCCATTTGTCCTTTTTAGTAGTTTATGTGCAAGCAAACTTCAGAAGCTGGAAAGTGAGAATCCCCTCCCCACTTCCTCCCCCTACTTTCTGAATCATCATGCTGGTTATTTCTCAGTTGTTAATGGTTCTGTTTCTACACATTAAAACAAAAAACCTCCTAACAGCCCCTCAAATATTTGAGGGCTGACTACTGCCTCTGCAGTCAGCAAATTGACCATTTTTCAAGATCTGTCTTTATTCAAGAACAAATCTATGTCCTTTTCACACCCCCAAAGCTCAACCCATATATAAATGTTTTCAGTGTTACTTTGTGAAACACTGATAGCATGAGCAGTTAGATCTCCATCTTATATTTTTGTATTAAGAAAACACAAACTTTATGAGTTGGAAAATGGTGAAGAAAATGGCATTAGATTAACTCTTTTAAAAATAATATTGCTTCTGATTAAAACAAAATCAAAAGCATTGTTCCCCCATTTCTTGTCAACCTTGCATCATGTTCTTGTGCAGAAACATATCACTTAATCAAGGCTTTCCAGTTCTTAGGTTACAAATTTCCCACGGCTGTCAGTGGCTCTTAAGTTCTGGTTGCACATTCCTCCCAGGAAATCTTTACACCAGGTAATTTCTGGTCATGGGGTTTTGCTACCACCTGTACTTTGAAGTTCATGTTACATTAGAAATTTAATTTAAAACCTTTTCACACTTGGCAAAACAGATGCCTTTCGAAAATCAGGATTTTTGAAGAAAAATATATTAGAAGAGCTGAGAACCTACAGCACAAGGAGGAAAGTAAAATAATCTCCTTGCAGCTGAGTCACTTGATGCTTCCACCTCCTCAGGCAAAGGGTCCCTCCAGTGCTCCCAGCCACACTGTCAGTCTCACAGCTTTGATTCCAGGAGAAAAAAGTGCCAGATCACTTTGGGTGGTCTGGGTGCATTAGGAAAAGCATTGCCAGCAGGTTGAGGGAGGTGATCCTGCCCCTCTACTCTGCCCTAGTGAGGCCACATCTGGAGTTCTGTGTCCAGTGCTGGACTCCTCAGTACAAGAGAGCCACAGAGCTCCTGGAGCAAGTTCACTGGAGAGCTACAAAGATGATTAACAGATTGAAGCATCTCTCTTATGAGGTAAGGTTATGAGAGTTGCACCTGTTCAGCCTTGAGAAGAGGCAACTGAAAGGGAATCTTTATAAGTATCTGAAGGAAAGATGTTGAGAGGATGGATCAAGGCTCTCCTTGGTGGTGACAGCCAATAGAAGAGGCAAAGGGCAGAAACTGGTGGAGAGGAAGTTCCACCTGAACATGAGGAAGAACTTCTTTCCTGTGTAGGTGACCAAGAACTGGAATAGGTTGCCCAGAGAGGCTGTAGAGTCTCCCTCACTGGAGATACTCAAAAAACATCTGGGCATAATCCTGTACAATGTGCTCTACGATAAGCTGCTTGAGCAGGGAGGTTTGACCAAATGATCCACTGCGGTCCCTTCCAATCTGACCTACTCTGTGATTCTGTGACCAACTTCATCAGAAGTTCCATAGTGCCAGAGCAGAGGCAAACAGCATCTGAGTAATAATTTTCATTCTTACAAAGGCCTTGCTACCTCACCTAACTCTGACTTGCAAAAGCAAGGGAAAGATCTAATTTTTTTTTCAAAATTAAAATAAGCAAAAAACTGACTCAGTTTGTAAAAAATATTTTTAATAACTTTCTGTCAACATTTCCCTTCTAGAAATTGTTCTCTATTATCTTAAGGAAAAAAGTCCTATGATTTTCCAGTGTAATGGATGATTAAATAACAAACTGAAGAGGATATTGTCCAAAGCAACACAATACATTTCAAAGCAATGTCCTACTGGCTTAAATGTCCATTTACACTTTCTCAGAATGTAATTAATTTTACCAGACTCAGCAAGAACTATTTTAAAAACCTGTCCTACTTTGCAGTAGAGCATACATATGTGTGTGTAAGCACATAAAGTCTACTTTGCACTGATCAACATACTACTTTGTGTTTCTTTCTGCTTTTTGGAAGTTTTCCAACAGCATCATATTTGGCAAGGGCTTCTTTGTAACTTGACATACAAATTCTTAAATATAAAACACTGCCCTCAGGCCGCTTACTTCTCCATATTAATTCCACTCCGGAAATGGGCTTTACATTTATTGCTGGGCCATCAAGGCCTTTGCTAGAAAGCACAATTACAGTGCAGTAAACGTGAAATAAATTTCTGTTTTGCTGTGGTCTTAACCCTGGCAGTAGTCACTAGTTTTCACAGCTTCATTACCGGAGATCCTGGGCTAGTCAGAGATTTGCAGTGGTTTAAGCTGTTAGCTCACAACCGGAGGTTAAATTGGAGACAATTTTATCAGAAGCAGATTACCACCTTAGTTTAATCGTTGCTAAAACAAACACACCCCACACACCAAACACATAGACAAATGAATTCCCATGAATTCCCATGGGGTAAAACAGAGCGTGAGTTACACAAATCTCCCCTGCGATTACCACAGGGTAGGAGCAGGCACAAGAATTGTTGCCATGGAATAGGAAGCGTAGCTAGTTCACGGCTTTTACTAATTACCCAGCACAAACTCACCCAGCTGCCCACACGCTCCAGGCAACTGCACTGCAATACTACACCAGTTTGCACCAGCAGACAGAGAACGCGCACGGTGTTGTTGCTGTCCCACGTTTGGATTCTCAAATCAATGGTTCTAGCTGCCACAGGAGCTGAGTTCAGAGTAGTTCCATAGTGCTTTCTGGCAGCCCTATGTGAAGCCCTGCAGACAATGTGTTTATGGAGAGAGGAAGGGATTTCCTCCTCACGAATTGAAGAGAAACACATTTCCAAGCCTCAAGAGCTGCTCACTTAGCTTATAGCTTCGTCATCGAGGAGGAGGGCAGAGTGCAAACACAGCTATTAAGGAGCTTCAATGTTAATAAAATTAAATGGTTTTAAATAGAACATCTGGCATCAGCTGTTTCCATAAGCTGTTTTTATTTAAGTTTCCACCATAAAATATTGGACTTCTCAGCTATTTTCACATCTAAACCTGGATGCCAAATTAGGCTATCTCTAAAGAAGTTGTCCAAGGAAAAACTGTAAGAATTATTCACACGCTTTTTGGTTTGGCACTTTATTTGGCCTGGGAGAGAGCTAAGCACAACAATAGTTCTGCAACACAGTTTGCAGTGGAAATAATTTTCGAAGAAAATCACTCTTATTGCATTTATTTGCCAGCAGTAATCACTAAAATTCAAAAATAGCAGATCTTCAAACATTTCCACAGGTACAGAGATAGATTTTTCCCTCAACAACAGAGATGTCTGAGTAAACTCTGGGGCAAAGCGGGAGAGAAATAGACACAGCTGTTGCAGCATTGGCAAACAAAGTTCTAAAATCATGAGTCAAGTTTTCAAAAAAACCCAACAGGAAAATATGTTCACAAAAAAGAAAACCACCCACAAAAAAAAAAAATATATATATTAAAAAAAATTTTAAAAAAAAATCATGTAACAAAACCAGACTGCAGCAACAATTCAGGACATGGGTTAAGAGGACTGTGTCCCTTCACATTTCACAAGTGTGAACTCCAAGAGCTGCCCATGACCTGCCCCAGTCAGGTCTACCAATTCCAGGCTGCTGCTCCCCTCAAAACAAAACCACGCAGAGAGGAAAGACCTCGTGAAGCCTCCTCACCCAAGTCAAGGAAGGTGCTACTACAGATGCTGGCTCCTCAGTTGGAAGGAGTGTGGTACAATTTTGAAGACCGTGGCACTTGGAGAAGGGCAAAGCCAACTCTGCTTCCCTTTGAAGGACATATGTAGCATATCAGTCAAAGTTAAGACTATGCAGTATCTCCACCTTTTTTTGTATGCTATTTGGCTGAAGGTTATCCATCTAGACTGCAATGAACTTGTAAGGTGTATGGACTCCACCCTCATTTTACAACCCCAGACTTCAACTTCACACCACAGATAGTTGTGATGGCTGTAATTTCTGCTCTTACTGTCTCACTCCATCTCCCTGCTGGACAGCCAACCAAAGCTGGGGACCACAGGCTCTTTTCACAAGCCCATGAATCTTACATCTTGAGTCCTTTGGTGTAAGTAAAGTGGCTTGCAGTCTCTGACCCAAATACATGCATAAGAGATTTACTTCTATACCATCAAGGCAGCTTTAAAGCTACATTTTACACTTACACATCAGTATTAATTCTTTAACTACAAAAGTAGTAGTATTTCATGACGAGTAAGAAACCTTAATTCGACAACCATTTCTGCACAAGATATTGTGCCAAGCAGATCCACTGACAAGAAATCCTTATCTCATAACTGATCAATAATTTCCAAGGTAGAACTTTAAACTGTTAATTGTCTCCATCTTACTGTCAGAGCACATTCCTCAAAGCCACATGTCTCATTTGTCAGGCCTACAAAACATATGCACATTTGCATAATTATTTTGATTACATGCTCTGGAAGCGTGAATGTTCAGAGATGCCTAGCCTACTCTTCTCTAGCAGGGAAACCTTCTCTTGGGTTAAAGACAATAGAACAGACCTGTAATTTTATTTCGTTTTGCTGTCAAGGGTTATTGCAAAATAACTACAAAGACAAATTTCTACAGTTCCACCTAAAGATTAGTTTCAACATTCTATCTATCTTTTTTCTCTTATAAAGAAAAGAAAGACATCTTATTAGGATTAAAAATTATGAAGTTAAAAAGCTGCATAAAGTTTTGAAAACATAGGTAGTAAAAGCTACTTTCCACCAACCTTGTGAGGGTATTAAAAAAGCATCAACTTAGTCATGCAGAAAAACAATGTATTTCATTAGGAATGTGAAATCTTAATCTTTATGGTCATTTATTCTGCAACAGTAAAGTTTTAGCTAAGCATACTTCAAAATGTGGTTCAACACTGTAATCCGATACATGACAGACTGAAATACTGTTACCTTGTAAAAAGCCTTACACCCTCCAAAAATTACCATAACCTCTTAGCTAAGATTTTCTGGTTTTTGGTTTGGTTGTGGGATTTTCTTCCTTGCTTTGTTGCATGCTTTTTACTGTGACCATTCATTACATTTTGCAGTTTTGAGTCAAACTAAGAACTAAATATGACAGAAATCAAAATATTTGTGTGGACTAATACATTCTTCACACCATGACTAAATAATTTCAATAAGCAGTGGCAGTCTCTACTGCTTGTATCAGCACAATGACAGTCTTCCACAGGCACTCCCTTATTTTTCTTCCTATTGGAACTGAGAAACATTTTGGAAATGACATCTAGACAAAACATGGAGAGAAATCTATCACAAATTGAGAGCATTTTCTAACAGTGAACAAACACAAGTACACTCTGTTCAAGCTAATACAAAATCAGCATAGAATCTACAAGTTTGCAGTACTGCTTTAAGAAATGAGCCACACCATTTTTGTTAGACAAAAAAACAAATTAACCTTCAAATGCATCCCCAACTTCCTTATGTAAACAAGTGACAAAAAGTTTTCATGCTCACAACTGTGCTATTTGCAAATTCTAAGTGGGCAAAACACAGTACATAAGCAGGAAAAGAGTATGTGAGATCACTGCCAGACTTCACTGCCTTCAACATTCTGAATCAAGCCCAGAAAGAACAGCAGCAGCAAGAGGGAAATGGTCTGTCATCCAACTTAAATGTGGCTCACCCAGTCAAAATGGCTTGAGATAGGGCATCTAGAAGGAATGCAAGAACATTAGCACTGAAGTGATTTGTCAGAAGTATTTTAAAACAATCTTTTTGCTGAACATAAGTCTTGAAAACATAATCCCTGAGGAAATCTCCACTGCGCACAGCATACTGTCTGAAGAAACTCGTGTTATGCGGTTTAGGACTGTGTTACCTTGTGGGCTACCATTAGGGCCTGTTAAGGCATGTCCATACAAAGAACTTCAGCAATTCTATGGTAATTTAAATGCATCAACTTCTTTACAGTTCTTGCTTGCTGTGTAAAATCACAAGGATACACAAAGGAAAGGACCTACCTGTCATACACACCTTAGCAAACACCTTAAAACCCAGCCCACCTAAACTACCTCCACAATTAAGCACCCACAAAGTAACTTGTGTTGGAAGCAAGTGGAGAAAAAAAAACAAACAACTGACCAACCCAACAACCAACCTAACCATTCCTTGAACAGAAAGCCAGTTTTCTACATCATCTTACTGACCCTTTCCCTAATTGCAACATCTTCTGCAGGACCAGCTCATCATTTGGCTGCCTCCATTCCAAAAAAAAACCCCCATATAAAAATTATCTGATTCTTCTGAATCCCAGAGTTATTCCCAAGGGTACAAATGGTAGCACTAAAGTTGAGGAGTCAGGAAAGCAGTTCCACGCCCACGCATTTTGCTCTCAGACCTAGCCCTAGAGGCTATGGGGACATGTGTGTAGGGTTTTCTCCTTCCTTAAACAGAAGTTTAGATTCTGCTGGAGTAGATGGCAACTAACAAATGTCTCTTTTCTCTATATTAAGTAACAGAAGATAATTCATTTTAAATTGCATGAGTACATGTGTTTCTCATACCGGTTATTTACAGATACACATTATAAACCTCCAGCCTAATTGCCACCATCCTTTTCTTTCCTTTTGAAGAAAAATCCATGTTTTTCACTATGCTCATCCAATCCTTCACAGAGAAAATAAATACCCGCAACCTCTCAAACCAATACAAATTTTTAAGAACATGTTTTCTGCTTGTTTTGTTTTACTCATAAGTCTCCTTTCAACAGTGTTTAAAAAACAAATATCTTAATCATTTTTCCCTGGGCAAACAGGAACTTTTGGCAAAAAAGATGCTGAAAACAGCCAGATTGCAGGACATTCCTGTCACTCTGAATAGGAGTTTCCACAGTTGAGGTTCTAAAATTTTAAAAATGCCATGAATATCCAGCTACTAAAGCCTTCACTCAGAATTCAGCAAGCTTCAATGATCCTGATGAACACAACAGCTTCAGTACAGCAGAAAGGCAGGTCCTGAGGTAGCCTAATCTCAGAAAATTAAAAGCTTTGAAGATTAAGAGCAGGACCTTGAAATGACCCAGACAGAAAAAGAGAGAGACTAAGTGGTTTCTGCAGCCAGTCCCTCCCAGACAGCGTGCTGCTGCTAAGCTCCCAAGGCCTGCAGCCGGATGCTCCAGTTCAGGAACCCTCCAGCTCAGCGCTTTGGTCTAAGAACTGCAAGGCCCAAAAATTGAGTTTATGGAGTTTAGGTTGCTAGAAACATAGGATACAGAAAGACATTACTAACTGCATTTGTTACCCTATGTCTAGAATATTCAATTTTTCTGAATAAGATCACGAGTTGCATTTACCCTGAAGCAACAGTGTTACTAAGTCACAAATAAAGTTCCAGTAGTTCTTGTTTATTTTTATTTCTCTCACAAAACACGGGCAAAAATGGGATGCAGAAATCCAATTGAATCCTCACCACTGAGGACACCAAGTTCATTGCACTTCAACAGATAAATTCCGGCTTTACACCCCAGGATGATCCTATGCTTTTTCCACAGCACTTTTTCACTGATTTGTTCTGAGCTCACAGTTCCCAAAAACGTTCAATCCTTTCCTGCCATGCTGTTGACAAGTCAGGTGCCTCCCTTCCTTCATTTTCTGCCTGATCAGTACTCGCTTGTCCTTAGTCAGTTGCTCCTAAATGCAAGGTTTTGTACTTCACTGACCTGCATCCCACATTAGCAGAGCAAAGCTCTAGGATTTCGGGACTCCAGTATGTAAGTTACCAGGTGTGTGCATGTCAGGGAGGTGGAACCAAACACCCTCAACGTCAAGTTAACCTCACAACCATCAAGTTAAAGCTTAACCCCCATACTACTGGGTTAGCACAAGTTTGAAATATTCAAGGCAAATATACCACTTGTACCTACAAGCACCTCAGAAAAGGTGCTGAAGGTAGCCTCTCCCCTGGGCAATCTTCCCTTCTTCCCTCTGCAGCAGGACACATCTTTTTGTGCTTCTATGTGTTTCACTTGCTGATTTACTTCCCAACACCCCCTTCATTCTTCCTTCTTTCCATTTTCACCAGTTCAGCCTTTGCAACCCCTCGCCTATGTAATTTATTACAAAGGTAAGAAAGCAGGGTCTGAAGGAGGGCTGTAGTGGGAAGACACCACAGAAAGATGGTTCACAACTGCTATAATGGCAGCATCTAACACAGCCTGTCCTGATGTTGCACCTAAAGCAGGCAGCTGAAAAAGAGCACATCCTATTGACCCACAATTACCGAGGAGAGGGACAACTTCAGAGAGCAGGGCAAAGACCAGTGAAGATGAGGGCTATGTATATGACAACAACAGACACAGTAGTTGTTCTCTTTCATCTCACAAAACTAATTTCAAAAGATAATTAAAATATTTATTTGTAGCCCAAGCTTTTGTTAGGCACCTTTGTGGCACACAGTTTCATGTCTCTTTTTCACCTTTGCACAGGAATGAAGGATCTAGTGGCAGACTTCACATTACTCAGCAGGACAAGCCATGGGAAGAAGTAATTACTCAAATGACAACAGATTGCACAGTTAAGAGGAAGTTTGTGCACACATGTACATAAAAGTATATCCTGATTTTTGAGCTCAAAACAACACAGTAGACATGCAACTCCAAGCAGCACACTTAGCTCCATAAGTTTTACTTCTTTTTTTTCATAGGATGGTCACCACAGAGAAAATTCAAGTCATGTTTCAGGAACAATTCCTATCATTGATTTTATGTGCCCAACAGAAGCATAAATATAAAACAAGGTGGATGGTAGCTTTCCATTTCAGGTGCAAAGTCTGGCAGGAAAAGCATCAAGTGGTCTCTCGCTTGCCAAATTGCTTGGTGGTGCCGAATTGCTACTGTGGGGTGTCAAAAGTAATGAAGTTAAAAATTACTAGAATTATCACAGATACACCAATGAAAGGGAAAGAAATGTGACTTAAACATATTGCTAAAAAAAAAAAAAATCCCAACAAAATTTTTCCTTCATCTTACTTGCTTTGAACTCATTATAAAGTCAGCTGGAAATTAGAACTTGCTGTTCTTTGCAGTGATTTTTACCAGTTCTGCATAAAACTGAGGACTAGATTAGCTTCTACACTCAAAACTCCTATATTGCATGAAGAAGGAGGCTCAGTTCAGCTTGTATTTGCTACCTTTCTATCAAATAACTCTCTTTAACTGGTTTCTAACAGAACAGCTTTTATCTTCCAATGGTTATAAAAACATGCCTCAAACTGGTAGATGTCAACAAGACATGAGCAAATGCACACACATGAGTATTTGTAACATATTATTTAAAATTCTTCTCTACATAAAACAATCTTCAGAGTCACAGTTTAAATTTGTAAGAATTATTCATCAAAGGCAACACAGCTATCAGAAAAAGTAGAGAAAGCAGTATAAGCAAAAGAACTGCATGTCTGTTAAAAAGCCCTGGCAATTCAATATGCAGTTAATTATCAGGAAAAAGTTTTTCACCCAGAGGGTTTTTGGACACTGGAACAGGCTCTCCAGGGAAGTGGTCACAGCACCAAGCCTGTCTGAGTTCAAGAAGGTTTAGACAATGCTCTCAGACACACGGTGGGATTCTTGGGGTGTTCTGTGCAAGGTCAGAAGCTGGACTCAGTGATCCCTTCCATTTACACATATTCTTTAATTCTATGATTTTATGAATTTTCTTCTGGAGCAGCTACATTACTCACATGTGTGAAATCTACACCAAACACACCTATAAAATAATTCCAACTATCCAGTCCAATATAGTAACCAGCAAGGCAAAAATAGATCCAGACAGTCTGTTCATTTTATATCTTAACCAAGACAACTAGCAGAAAGGTCCAGAAAAAGAAAATTCTTCAAAAAAAAACCAAATTGTATATATTCATTCATACAAACACACAGTGAAGCTAACTTTTGCTTTCACTTTCAGTTCTCAGATGATAATGGAAAGATGTGTCATAGCAATCCATGTGGGCCAGCAATCATTAAATAAAAAAAAAAAAACGAGGAGAATATTCAAAAACAACATGCACCCCCATTCCCTGGGCTGGTTAAATCAATTCCAGGAATGAAAAAAAGAAATCAATACAGGCTTTTTCTTCAAAAATATAAATGGTAGACTTAAATATCAAGGCACAAAGAATTGACATTAAAACTTCAAAAGCACTACCCCAATATAAACCTCTACACTGACTATTATTGTAAGACAGATCTCAGAGTTCTCAGAACCAGCCATCCTCATTTATCAAGTTCTAAAGAAATATAAAATCTTACTAGACTATTGAAAACATTCATATTAATAGATTTCTCTACAGTATGCCATCTTCTTTTAGAGAAACTGTAAGAGTGAACATAGATAGAGAGGTATAAAATTCTTATTCATACAAATGGGCAGACATATAGGCATACAAAGATCTTTGTCTTTTTATCTTTTCTGTTCCTATCCTCATCTGAACACACTCTCCTGAAACCTCAATGTTTATTTATCTAAATATAGTAAATATTTACTTACCCAGCATCCTCCTGGAAGCCTTCTAACTCATCTCTTTGTTCTGCTAGGGTAGATTCTAGATCCAGATAGGTACCGTTGTGAGACAATTGAAGGGTGCAGTCATCAAGCTGTAGAACAAAATTCAGACCATTAGATTACAGCAGTCATTCTTTAACATTACATTTCCATTTTCTGGGTCCCCAGAAAAACCTCCCTAAAACCAACCATGTGTTGCAAGCAGATAAGAAAAATGGGTGCTGTTTGGTAATTTATGCAATCCCATGTCCATGTTCACTAGACCACGCTTGGCCACAACTATATCAAACCAACTAAAAAACACAGAAAAATTTATTTCAACATACAGGAAGAGAATAGAAGGGTTTTAGCACAGTGCCTTTTAAGTGCTATACAGAAAGAGAAATTAATTCAAATGTCTATCTAGGATATGAATGACTTTTCTTTGTTCATACAGTACATTTATAAGTACAGTTCAAGGCCTCCAGATGACGGTAGAAGGAACAAGGAGCTTTTTTGTGAGATACTGTATTTGCCCTATGAGGAAGGATACAGCCAAGGGACACTGCAAAATGTGGCAGGCAAAATTTGGGGTCCTGAAGCAAGGGGGAGTACAGTCAACCAAGACATAAATATTTCTGGCATTCTGTTTTTAGGGCCAGACACTAACTGGCCTCAGAGGTTGCATGGAAGACCTTCCTAGGCACTGTGGGGGGAGGACTGGAAACCTACGCCAACTTCCTACAAAGGTACTGAGGGAACCAAAGCCCAGACCTGAAAGCAGGAACCTGCCTGCAGTGATGCTTAAGAGGAACGGAGTAATTAATAAACCCTCTTTATTTCCACCTTGTCTTCCCTCATCTTCAAGTTTTCCATTAATTGTTCCAGCTGTTGTTAAAAAGAGCCAGATTTTACTAAAGTTAGTAAAGAAATTTTCTGGGTTTTTTTTTTGCAGGGAGCTCATCACACAAGAATCAGGGTCAGTAATTATGTGACTACTCCCAGTTGCTTATAGAATATTTAGTCTGCCTCTTCATCCTGGTTGGGTGGTCTATAACAGACTCCTACCAGGATACCTGCCCTGTTGGCCCTCCCACTGATTCTTATCCATAAACACTGAACATTACCATTAAGATCAAGACTAAGATACAGACTCGTCCCACCAAGTCTCTATGGTGGCAACTGTCACAGTTTTCCTGCTGCACAATGGCTTCCAGTTCCTTCTGTTTGTTGCCCATGCTGTGTGCATTGGTGTAGATGCACTTCAGACAGGTAATCAATCCCGCTGCCTTTTCAGGGAGAGAAGCTCCAGTTCCTGCATGACCGTTCTCAGACACTTCTGTAGTTTTTAGCACATCAATAAACCTTGCAGCCTTGCTGCCACATGATCTCCATCCCCTACCTCTAACAAGGCAACAGACCAAAGGACCTCACTAGCACACTGTCTCTCAAACACTGACAAGCCACCTCCAGGCTTGTTTTCAGTGATCATTATTTTATCCCCTTTCCCCTGAAAAGCTTGTTTAAAGCTCTCCCAGTGAGTGAGGCTTGCTAAGATGCGCAAAGATCCTTTCTGCCTTTTGAGACAGGTGTACCCTGTCTGTTGCCAGCAGGTTCAGTGTCATGTAAATTGACCCATGATCAAAGAACCCAGAATGAAGATATTTCATTCCTCTGGATTTAGCAAAAACAAACTGACAGGTTCTTTGCATGCCTCCATCTACGAAAAGGCAACCATGGCAATGGTGGTGTAACCATACATCCATACTGCAAAGGCCACTTTGGGAAGGGGAGAATATTTAACACCATACTTTACGTAAAAATTCTGCCACAGGTGGCTGCCAATGACAGTCTGAAAGGGTAAGCAAGAGTCTGAAACAGCCAGTGACTCAAGGAAAGGAAATTACAAGCCTTTATCACATCCACGGATTTTTCTTTCTGCTCTTTTTAACACTTAGAAAGAAAATCAATTAAAAACTATCCTTGATGAATTACCTCTTTTAACTTCCCATCAAACTTTTGATTCCCAGTAAGCTGTTCAGGAAAAGCATAGTAAGCAGCCACTCTTCTTATCTGGCAGTCAATACCTAAACTTAGTCACTCAGTTTCCTGTCACTGATTTATACATGCAAAAAAAGAAGACAAATGGTGTATTCTGGATTAGTTACATTGGAAATACTGTAAAAAAGCTCATTTATCATTAGTGATAGAGTGCAACTTTGGGATTAGTCCACACCACTATGCTTTGCACTGTTCGCAATCTGAAAGAAAAGTTCATCCTCTGAAGAAAGAGAGAGGAGGCCAAGTTGTATTTCAAACTTGTCCATTTTTTTTGCTTTCCTTCCCTCCCCCTGCACCTCCCCCAGGAAAGAAGTAAGTCATTAAGTAAGGTCACATAAGTTTTTATTCTGATTCCTAGGGATTAAAGAAAGCAAAAAAAGTTGCAAGCACAAGCCCCTGATATTAAGAATAACAACACTATTGCTACTCTCTCTCTTTCCAAAGGACATTATTAACCTATACTAATTTAAAATATACTCTTTAGATAAGAAAAACTAAATACTACTCTGGGAAACTTTTTCCCAGTAGTTCAGGGTATATAATGAAATGCTAATTTATTCAAAGTAATGCCAAAAGGCAAACTGCTAATTAGATAAATGTTCTGCTTTCACTATGGAGATCAGGAGATTTGCCCACAATTTCCATTTATACTGCACAATTAGGGAAAAGAAACTCTGCTTCACTAATATCTTGTGACTTTAGTGTATAAAAAGCACGATGAGAACAGGAAGTCCCTCGTGTAGAAAATAAATAAAAGTAGTACATTCTAACTATGTTCATCTCATTTTCATAGTTTCAGCTGAACATAGTACACATCCAGGCTTTAAAGCACTGTACATTGCATGCTGTATCTGTTAATAGGAGTTGGAGCAATGAGAGAATTGGTAATATCTTCTATTTCCATTACTTAATGCTGAGTCTTGCCAAAAAGCTGGTTTGTTTCTTCTCTTACATGTGTACACACAAAGATGGAAGGGAGCAAAACAATCCTTTTAAAGTATTAAGATAATAAACTCTAAAATCCTTCTTATACAGGATCGCTTTGCTACTCTGCCTCCAAGTTTCACTTGTATATTTTACAGGCAGAATACAAAAAGAAAAGCCACCTTATGAATTATTTTTAATTAGTAAATTGCCTGCCTTTTTCAACACAAAGGACAGCTGATGTTACTAATAAGCCCTAATGAGTGAACAATTCAGGATGTTGGACTCTTCCCTCTGCTCAGTGTTAATCCCATGTTTATCTGCTACACATCACTTCTCCCGTCTCTGGAGACCCTCACAAATGGCCCCATCTAGTCCATTCATTACATGCTTTTCCCATTGATTATAATTCACATTAAATTCCTTATGAACAACCACCTTCTTAGAAAAATCAAAAGGCAGAACCCATAAAGACAGTGTTTCAAAGAACATTTAACTAAGCTGTATTACATCATCATGGATGAGACCTCTACTCAGCATTTTAGAAATTAGTTTTATTTATTTCACTCTTCTCAAGTCTGTTTAACCATTCACTATTCCTTACTGGCCCAAAAATTCCAATCTCAACTCATTTATAGTACTGCCAAGAGCTGAGATTCTCCAAGATCGTTTCAAAATCTTATAAAACTATTTATTCTAAAAATCTCTTACCAGTCCCAAAAAATCATTTATGATTTTTTTCATCACACTTTATTGCCCCGATGAGCCAAAAGGTTCAGAAAGTAATTTACATGCAACTCATCCTGTAGGCTTTACAGCAATTTTGCATACTTTCCTACAGTCACATGAAAAGAATATTACAGATATCATGGAATCATGAACAAAAAGACATGCCATCAGATGAGATAAATGTAATGCTACTTCTTCGAATCAAACACAGGGTTACTCCATCATCAGTCTTCTGCAAAATTTCAGGTTTTCTGATTTTAGCTTAAGCATCAAAACCCATATCACAAGCATCCTTAAAGTGATCAAAAAAAAAAAAAAAAAAAAAGTGTTCAATTACATTCTTATCTTCCCAAATTAAGTTTCCTGAGAAAACATCCATGGCATATTTTTGAATCCCTATGGACATTTTCGAAATCTCTTGTCTCTACAAAGGGTAGGCATACCTAGGCATAGTCTCTTTCATAGGACTGAAAAAACAAAACCACATGTAACAGTCAACAAAACAATTGTTTCAGTCAGAATCACCAGCTGTGGATAGTCAGAGCTATCCCTTAGGTTTACATGAAGGAAGCAAGGAGAATAAGACTGCCTTTATAGAAGTCTTACTCATTAAAAATGTAACAGATGAGCTAATTATCATCTTCGGTTTCATACTGACATACTAAGATCTGTACTCGGTCATGACAAGATAGGTAGGTGCTTAGGTGCTGATTCACTGATTTGTAGCTGTCTGTTTGGACAAGAGGAGGACCTGGAAAAGGCATTTTAGGTGGTACCGACTTTACTAGCTACTCACTGATTTTTCATAACTGACCAGAAACATAAAAATAGCGAGAGAACCATATGTTTCTATAAAACAGCCTGAAATGCACGTAGAGCTAATAAATTAAACTAGTTTTTTCTGTAATAAATACTCCAAAACAAGAACAGAGAGATATTTGAACTTTCTCAGAGCACAGTTACAGTGCAGTACAGTACAGTTACTGGCCACACTGTCCGAACACTATAGTACCTATGCTGCGACCAAAACAGACACAAATGGAAAACCATAAAAGCATCATCCCCATGCAAGTCTAAAAACCACCATCCTATTAGTTCTGTGTATATATACATATATATATTCCTTTTTTTAATATATATGGGTGTATATATATGGATTTATGTCAGAGATGGAGAAAGGAACTTATGAGATGTAGAAATGAGATCACGATACCTGGGAGAACCTCTGTGCAGCTCCTGAAAATCACACCTTCAATACGTTCAAATAATCATTGGAGCTGTGGAGACTTGTGTTTAAGTTCATGTGTTATGCATATTTTATTTGCACCCTTTATTGTACCCTTTTGTTTAATCTTTTATATGGAAATTCCCCTTTGTTCTATATTCCATGTTTATCCCTTTTTCCCTGATTTGCATCCCACTGCTGTATTGCAACATTTCCTTACTGGGTGGGTTCTCTCATAGTTAGCAATCCCCATCTAAGGTTAAACCATCTCCTTCTATCCTTATATGTCCCTCATTTGCATGCTCCGCCCTGAGCCCACCTACCTTTCCAGCACCTTCTCCCCACATCCTGTATAAACCAGTGCAGCCCTTAATAAAAGGCCGTTTTTCCTTCTCTTAGTCTGTGGTCAGACCCTTATTTCCCCCAGGCTGCGAGATTTTTAGTATGCATGCATCTTAGATATTTTTCCCTGCAGTTTTCAAAAAAGTAATAATTGCCTGAATTTGAGAGACACATCCCTGAACCAAAAGTTGAGCCAGAAGGAAAGGCACAGCTTTATTGGAAAAGCCAGAGTCAAACAAGTATACAGAAAGGCCAGAACTTCAGGACAGCATCATCCACTGTCTGCAATCACAACATACTTTTCTCTCCTGCAGATTCCTGCTTCATTCACTTCCAAAACATCTCCAGAAAATGAGACAGGTCACATACACTACTGTGCAGGTGTTCTTACAGCAGAACCATGATGTGCTTTCAATAAGGCAAGGCAAGGCAAGGCATGAAGAATTAATTAGTATGTGAACGTACCTCTAGTGACCAAATCATAATGTATGTGTCCAAATGAAAAGGTTGCATTTACAGGTTTTTGTTTTATGTACAAGAAATTTGTCTTAAGCGTTGTAATCATCCCTTTGTAAGTATTTAAGACCAAGGCTTTTTTAAAAAATGAAACAGAATGATAGCTACAGCACAGTAAATTTTATTGATGTCCATGTGAGTTATCTCCACAGTGAGAAACTCTTTAAATAACCCTGAAACAGAGTTTTCCCACAGAAAAATGGGTGATTCTCCCAAATGTAAGAAAAAAATAAGAGAAAGGACATAAAAAGATCATAAGAGTATAAATAATATTTAGGCTGTTACATTTATATTACACTTCTTTAAGTTTCACTCAGAGAAGCTGAGCACAATTCGTTATGCAAAATCAAACAAATATCTGAATTAACAGTTAAAATATGAGAACACTTAAAAGTAGAGCATCCAACTCCCTCATCCTTTGCCATTTAACTCATTACAGGGTAAACCACACCACACAAGAGGAGAAGGGTGTCCTGGCTTCAATTATAACCAGAGACAGGGATAGCAAGGTCAGAGCTGCAGAGCTTGATCCTTGCCTTGCTTCAATGCTCATCCCCACTTCGCCAGCACAGCCCTCAGCAGCAAAAGTGCCTATCTGCCAGAAAGCTAAGCAACCCAGTCATGAAAGTGTTCCTTACAGGCTGCCAGTAAATCAAGAACATAGGGCAGAAGTTCAGTTTGTCATCGTCTATCTCAGGTAACCATATCCGACTAGTAGTGGCTAGTGCCAAAATAATGCACACTGCAAGACTATCAAACCTTAAGAAGACTCAGAAAAGTTCAATAGTAGTACACCAGTGATTATTTTCTTCTTATTTCAAGCACTGACCCACAGAAAGAGGTAACACCCATTTTTCTTCATAAAGAAACCCTCGTCGCAGTTCAACAGGAAAGCCCATGATTTCTACTCATTTCAGAGTTGAAGGACATGACCTAAAGGAGCAAGGAACAGCATGGGGAAAAAAAGAACAGCAGCAAGACAAGGTGATGATCATCCAGTTACCTGATGCCAATAAATGACTGTTGCCATTTTCATAAAATAATTGAATATAAATAATTAAATAAATATTCAAAGACCATAGAGTTGTATTTTTTCAACAAAAAATCATGAGAAATGCTCTTCCCTTGCCTCCAACCCCCTACTCGGAGAATCTATTCAGAAGAATGTATTTTGGACACATCTCTCTAAATGGCGTGACCAGCAGATTGAGGGAGGTGATTCTCCCGCTCTGCCTTTCTGAGACACCATCTGGAGTACTGCATCCAGCTCTGGGGTACTCAGCAGAAGACGTGGATCTATTGGAGGGGTCCAGGGCAGGGCCATGAAAATGATCAGAGAGCTGGAGCACCTCTCCTATGAAGACAAGCTGAGAGAGTTGGGGTTGCTCAGCCTTGAGAAGAGAAGGCTTTTGTGGAGACCTCACTGAGGCCTCCCAGTACTTAAAGGGTGCTTAAAAAAAAGAGTTGCATTGGTAGATAGCGATGAGACAAGGGGCACAGTTTTAAACTAAATTAAGAGAGATTTAAATCAGATATTAGGAAGAAATTCTTTATAAGAATAGAGAGGCACTTGAGAAGATCCCCCCTGAATCTGTGGATGTGCCATCCCAGAAAACGTTCAAAGCAAGGTTGGATGGGACCTTAAGCAACATGATCTAGTGGCTGGCATTGCTGCCCATAGCAGGGGATTGGAACTGGATCATCTTTAAGGTCTTTCTAACCCAAACTAATCTATGGTAAATGCAAAAAAGTTGTTACCAAGTCAGCAACTCACGTGTGCCAAGGTATACCCAAATGTCCTCTTTATATTAGCTTCTGTTTAAGTAAAAGTGGACATCCTTCAAAAATTCAGCTTAGGCAGTGATCAAGGTTCACATTCATGGGACAAAAGGTCGGCGAGTATGAGGGGGGGGATACACTTGTTTAGTGGTGTTACTACAAATCACCAGAACCAATTGACTTTGAAGCCACTAGCTGAAAGCACAACCAACGCTCACCAGATTTCCAGTAATTTGAGCTACAGCCACTGGACAGATTATTTTGTTCATTTGGTTGTTTCCAAAATTACAGAGAAAGAGAATGAGAAAGGGAGAGATTAGCGTAATCCAGTATCAGGCTGCAAAAATGAAAATCCCTCTTCAATTCTAGCTTCTGGCACAGCATCTGAAAATCCTTATCTTACTCAAATGTCTTAGCTCATCATTCATTTAAACATTACTGGGTTACAATTGTTCTTATTAGTGGTGGGGTGCTCCTTTTTCACCTACAGTATGCTTTGCAGAGTAGGGTTGATGAAAAGCAAAGTTTCTTTGCACTCAGTTTTCCCTTTCTAAATCTAAGGCCTTGTTTTGCTTTACACATCACAAGTGTGACACAGTCACATACTCAAGCTATACAGTTCTTAAACACTCTCCCCTTCTGGTTCAGCTGTTTCCAATACAATGGGAATCCTATTACTAAGGCCAACAAGTCTCAGTTTTCCCTTTGCGTTGCCATATCCTCCCTTCTTTACTAAAACTAATTACTCCATAGGAAAAAATCAGAAAAAGCAGCTCTTCCTATTTGCCAGCCCAAAAATATTCCATATTGTCGCGGTCGAGGCAGGAGGCGACATGGGTTTCAGGATACCAGCTTTTTTATTGCAACAGTGCAGCTACCTTTATACAGTTCTGGGGTGACACATGTACACACAGCATTGGTTTAGCACTTCATAACAACTCATGATTGGACACACAGCCACATGTCCTAACACAATAGGCTGACATTCGTAACAGGAAACCCACTCTGTGTCACAGTCCTACTGTCCCTGGTTAACCCTCTGCCAGGTGCAAGAAGTTCCATCTTCGATATCTCAGCTTACTGAGAGCCCAGAACCAGCTGGGCTCCCCAACACCATATTTCTTAGCAAATTGGTACAAACTGATTAGTGCAAATAAATACTAAATACTGTAATAAATAAATAATGATTACTGTTTCATTAATGGCCAAGCTTCACACTGAGAATGAACATGCTATTTTCAGAATGCACCATATTTAAATGCTTTTCAAATTTTACTGCAGATCAGCAGATGCAGGTTTTCTGTACTGGCACGTGGCCTGTGGCCCTTTGGTGGCCCTTTAAAACGTAACGAGGTTGCTGTCACTGTTAGTTTTCACAGAGTAATGGAAAATGTGTATGGTCTAATTGCATCTCATAGATCACAGCAAACCCAACATAATATTTATCTGGCTTCAGAGTCATAACCAACTGCTTTCTTGATAAGAGCCTTGGCTTCTCCCTTCTCATGTGAGTAGGTGCTACCCAGTCTGTGCCAACTCATCATTTTGGGCAACATAAGGGAAAAAGAGCAAAGTATCTATCCCAGGACTGATGCTACGTGACTCATCTTGGGGAAGAAGCTTGACATTAATGAGATAAAAGGAAAGCAAGTAATCTGTATGTAAGCCACATGTTAGTGCCCAAAATTAGCAGTGTATACTAAAAACTGCTCTCATCTTCAAGTGTGACAGCAACCCAACACACAACCACTCTAATAATCTAAAAGTCCCTACGTGCCAAATAATGCTATTGCAATTTCTTGAAAGAAAACTAATACTCCTTCCCTCATACCTTTTTTCTTTATAAGATAACTTTGAAACTCAACGTATTTTCTACAAAAAAAAAAAAAAATGCAATTAAAAATGCAATTAAACCAATACTTTTATGAGGTCAAAATTTTAAAAGTAAGGTTAAGCACAGGCTCTAAGGTTTCTGAATTCTAGCAAACTCACTCTCCCATACTCATTTAGAGTGGGAATAAAAAACCTAATTATTTCCTACATCTCAAACTTTACATTATAACAAGTAATTTAGCATGTAGACTATTCCCAAATTTTTCAGCCCTTGAGGAGTGATTAGCATATCTTGTAGGAGTACTTATTAATGCTAATGCACATCTAATTTATTTTTAGCACAGTAACTGCCATTGTCAAACAACTTCATAAACTTTGTATGCTTTGGAGAGCTTATGGCAGTTGCACTGGCAGAGCCATGCCTACACACAAAGTATAATCCAAACTGGGCGTAGGGCAGTCAGAGCACAATTACTTTAAAAAGGAACTGCTACTCTGATATGAAAATGTTGGTATTTTGAAAGTAGCCTGCACTCCTCGTCTGAAACAGCAGCTTTTATCTGTGGCCTGGTAGACACCACAAAATACTCCTGGGGTCAGGTAATACAGTGCATGAAGCGAAACATAAATGCCACATTAGATCCTCAAGAGCCACTGGAAAAATACACTGCCAATAAAAATATTCTGCTGAAATAACAAAGACACTGAAAACAAACACAGAAAGCTGTTATATTAATATTATGGGTTTGACTTAAGAATAACAAAAGGAAGTTCAGAGTTCAACATTTTGAAACTACTATTTTAGGGGTCTCTGAAACACAGGCAACACATCACACAGAACATGTAACATGTGGATGCCTACCTATTGTTGTTCTCAGACAGTTATGTCACTGACTCTCAGACTTTTGGTTCACGATTCCCTTTAACACAGTGCTCCACAGGGAGCAATTTAGAATTTATTAGAGTATCTGCGTCCAAGTGTGACACCGTGGCTTTCAACAGCCACCACATAGGCATTGTTAGAAAGCATATGAATGCTCAAAATGTCAATAGCCATGGAAAAGAAAGCCAAATTCATTTAGAGGTGGGTGTTACTGCAATGTTTAATATAAACTAAAAAAAAAAAAGCTAAGTGAAAACATCAAAAATAATTGAATTTCTGCATTGTGGATGGGGAAGTAACACACATTCTTTCCCTCCCACCTAATTCAATAATTTTAAGTTACTTAAATTAGAGCTGACACGCAAACCAAACAGGCAACAGAACTTAGAAAAGTCAAATTTAGAGCATAAAATGCTCCAGCTCTTTAACTAAAAAGAAAAAAAAAAAAAAAATCTCACTATAAACATAACAAACCTATATCATGAGAATAACCTAACCTATGCATCCTCTCATAAACTTTTTGGCACCTAGATTCTTCAAATCCCTTTCCGCATCTCTGTTCAGTTTTTCCTATCTAAGAAGAACAAGAGCTAACTCTCCTCACCTTCATGGTTAAGGACATCTTCAGCTGAACAGAAAGAGTGACCATAAGAACAGGATCCTTTATTTGAAAGTGTATATACAGCTTTTTGGCTGATATGCAGGGGATACCTACAGCTGACAAGCTCTCATTACCATTTAGCTGGAATTACTGTGAAGGTATCCAAGCAAATGGAAATAATCTCAAAGAAGAAGATAGGTTAAGAAAAGTGAGAGGAGGAGGAGGGAAAGGATTAGTGTCAATGGAGTTTATCATCTGAGGAATCTTTTGTTCACAGTGGGTGTATCTGTGTGTATGAAAAGCACTGAGTTAAAATTTCAGAAATCATTCTTTTAAAGGTAAGTAGTGGTCTAGGAAGGTAAAAATGGTTAACTACTTCGTGACAATTCCATCTGGTTTCTTTTGTACACCTGTTATCAAATTGAAGACTGAAATATTTCATATTTGGAAAAGGTTTTTTGAAGTCATGTAGCAGAACGAAAGTATAACTTGCAGACTTTTAACACATAACCCTGAGAAAAAGCTTTCTATTAATATCCTCCACTTTGCTTGAGCAGTTAAAAGACACAGGTTGATCTAAGGATTGCATCGCTGCTCCTCTAACTGCATTTGGGACACTTGGGAACAAGTTGCTCACTATTCTATCACAAAACTGAAATAGTGGACTACTTGAGAGCTACTTGCACCATTTACAGATGTGCAGCAAAGCACACAGTAAGTAATAAATGCAATCACCCATTTTCTGCGATGGTGTTTTCATTGTCATAAGTGGCTAAACACCTACTAGACAATATACCACAAAAAGAAGGACACCAACAACTAACCTAATGTGTAGATTGCCTTTCCATCCATATGACCCACATCTGCACTCTTTTAAAAATAGTGCAGCTGAAATGTCAGTCCTGAGATAAGGTGTACTTAAAATCAAGATTTGATAGAAGAGATTATTTGCATCCGTGAACACTTCTCTATGGAAAATCAAAGCTAAGGAAAAATGAGAAGGTAGGGACAAGATACCAAGCCATTTGAAAACCTAAAGCAGGGAGGTTTAATGAAAAACAAGACAGCTGCAGATGGAGAGGAGTAGGTAGTAGTTCTGAAACAACAGCGGTTCTAGTAAAATTCACAAACTTTTGAGGGCAGGGGAGATGTAGAGTTGATAAGAGTCAAAGACTGAGTCAGTAAAAATTTGTCTCAGAGGCTTCCAATCAGGTGTCTGAAAGCTAAAAAAAAGAAAAACACCACAAAAACCAAAACCCACAACAACAACAGCAAATAACAAAACACTAGCACAAACCCATGGGTTAGGATACAGAAAAATACATTAAACACATTCACACGAAAGATTTGTGTGAAATCTAAAAGAAAATAAAGTATGGTAGGATTACCAAGGAGAACATAATACACTTGTCAACAGAATCATTTTTCAGAATTAGCCTGAACCTTGGAGGTTTAAATGAAAGCTCTGGTATACTAACAATATTCTAATGAGAACAGTCATCAACTCTTCCTAATAGTTAGACCGCCTCTTAATGGCTTTGTGGTTTCTAAACTAAACATCAATTGGGATGTTTTTAAAAGAGCATGATTAAAGTTTGTAAGAATGAAACTCAATATAAGAACACTGAAAAAATGGTGAAAATACATGTACCCTGCAGACTCTCTTTTTAAGGTCGAGATTTTATAAAAGCACAAAGGATCTCAAGTCACATTTTCTACCCCTGAGCAGAATTTATTTGGCACTTGTTCTTCATCATTTATGTTTTTTAATCATTCATTTCTTCCTTGTTTGATTAGCTGCCAAACAGTTTCAGCCCCCAGCTTTAAAACAGTTGTCTGGACTAGAACAGGCAAACAAAAAAACCCTCTGCATTTATTAGGATAACATCTGCATAACACTGAAACAAAAAAAAAGAAAAAAAAAAAACACTCAATGCAGTTACAAATAAAATAAGTTTGTGGGGAAAGAATTAATACAACACTACCAGTCGTACCTCAACAATATTCATTCCTAGGTTACACTTTGATCACTCTGTTCCACAGACATCAAGAAAATAAGTAGAAATAAACGGCTTTACTAATAAACTCCTGATCTATTTTCCTTGTTAGTGGACAGGTCCTAACGGTACCAGAGAAGACTTCTCCTCTTGGGAAGAGAACAAAAAGACTGAAATAGTTCAGGGAAATAGCAAGAGAGGATCATGGTACTCAAGAACAATGACACAAAAAAAGTTAATTGTGCTTTTAGCCTGAAAGAAATGCAAAACTGTTTAAAAGGGAACATTCAATAAAGAACACAATGGGCCAATAAAGCTTATTATTAGAGGTCAAAGCTTAGAGATCACACACCATTAAATATTTCTAGGAATAGGAAGACTAATTTTTTGTAATTAAGAGCAAATTAAACATGTACATTTCAAGACATCAGCCATCCAATATCTATTATTTAAATTGGTCCATTAGGGTGGTCCTCAGCATAGATCACAGAATCATAAAATAGTTTCTGTTGAAAGACACTGTAAAGATCAACTTAGTTCCAACCCCCTTGCCATGGACAGGGCACTTTCTGCTGCACCAGGTTGCTCAAACCCCCATCCAGCCTGGCCTTGAACACTTCCAGCAGGGTTTATCCAAAACTTCTCTGGGCAACCTGTTCCACTGCCTTACCACCCTCACTGTAAAGAATTTCTTCCTAATATCCAATCTAAGCCTACTCTCTTTCAATTTAAAGCCATTTCCCGTTGTCCTATCACTACAGCTCCTTGTAAAAAGTCCCTCTCCAGCTTTCTTGTTCCCTCTTTAGGTACTGGAAGGCACTATAAGGTCTCCCAGCAGGCCTCTCTTCCCCAGCCTGAACAACCCCCGCTCTCTCAGCGTTCATAGGAGAGGTGCTCCAGCCCTCTGATCATCTTCAGAGCCCTCCTTTGGGCTCTCTCCAACAGATCCACCACGGCCTTCTTATGCTGGGGATCCCACGGCAGGATGCAGTACTCCAGGTGGGGTCTCATGGGAGCAGAGCCTGTCAAGGTCCCTCTAAATGGCATCCCTTCCTTCCAGCACACTGACCACACAACATACCAGGCGCCGTTGGCAAACTTGCCAAGGATGCACTCAGTCTGAGCATCCATGTCACTGAAGATGTTAAACCCTGCTGGTCCCATTACTGACATTTGAGGAACACCACTCATCACTGCTCTCCTCTTGGGCACTGAACCATCGACTGCAACTATTGAGCACATCCACCTGGCCAACTCCTTATCCACTAAGTGGTTCATCCATCAAATCTATGTCTCTCANTCCCTTCCTTCCAGCACACTGACCACACAACATACCAGGCGCCGTTGGCAAACTTGCCAAGGATGCACTCAGTCTGAGCATCCATGTCACTGAAGATGTTAAACCCTGCTGGTCCCATTACTGACATTTGAGGAACACCACTCATCACTGCTCTCCTCTTGGGCACTGAACCATCGACTGCAACTATTGAGCACATCCACCTGGCCAACTCCTTATCCACTAAGTGGTTCATCCATCAAATCTATGTCTCTCCAGTTTGGAGAATAGGATATTGTTCATGACTTTGTTGAATGCCTTGCAGAAGTATGGGTGATGAAGCTACCTGCTCTTTCCTTGTCCACCAGTGCTGGAACCACATCACAGAAAGCTACTAAATTTGTCAGGCACAATTTGCCCTTAGTGAAGTCATGTTGGTTGTCACCAATCACCTCCGGATTTTCCATGTGCCTTAGCAGAATTAACAAGGAAGATCTGTTCCACGATCTTTCAGGGCACCGAGATGAGACTGACTGGCAGTTCCCTGGGTGTTTCTTTCTCCCTTTTCTTAAAAATGAGGGCTGTGCTTCCCCTTTTCAATTGGCAAAAACTTCACCAGACTCCCACAACTTCTCAGATAAGATGGGCAGTAGCTTAGCAACTTCATCACAAGTTCCCTCAGGACTCATGGATGCATCTCATCAGGTCCTATCAACTTGTGCACCATCAGGTTCCTTAGATGGTCTCAGACCTGATCTTCTCCTACAGCAGGCAGTTCTTCATTCTCTCTGTACCCGCCTTTGCCTTCTGCACAGTGAGTGTTGTGGTTGGAGCTCTTGCCAGTTAAGACAGAGGTAAAAAAGTCATCCCACCATGTCTCATGCAAGTGGATGGCTCCTGGCTGGTCTTGGCACTCCCCTGGGATTTCCCCATCTCAGGAAACCCCCCATGCATGCTATGATCCCCCACTCTGCTGTGGAACGTTCCTTCACCGGAACTGATCGCCTCAGTGATCCCTCTAAACCACCATAAGCTATTGCAGATTGCTCAATTCAGTTGTCACTTTCTTCTAAGCACAAAAGAACTACAAAGTACCTGTGCTTCGCTATCAGCATAAGAGTTCATAATACATTTGGGGCCTGTGCTTCCTCCCAATACTTAAAAAAAACACCAAAAAAACCCAAAAAAAATCTGAATGACCAAAATAAAGTATAAATAGCAGTTTTGATAGGTAAAATGGGTCAAACCCACTAAGACTGAACATGGTTTTCTGCACTACTTGATCAAACTTACAGAAGTGTAGCTAATTGATTCCAAATGGATTTGCCTGCAAAAAAAGATGCTGAGAATGGTCACAGACACCTACAAGATCTACATTTGTATATGGCACCTTTATGACGTGCCATCGTCAGCCAAGTTGGCACTTGTCAGCTTCAGAGCAAACAGCCTCCTGTGCGTACTCTAGCCCCCCTAGACTATACCCATCCTTTTAACATAGATCACTTTGACAATCTCCCTCACAACAAATGGTTGGGTTTCCTCACAATGCAACCGGGCATCAAGCTGTCAAAACAGCCCAGGAGCAGCTGTCTGGAAGTGCCACAAATCCACGTATTATGGAAGAACTAGTTGAGAATTAGTGAGGAAGGGAAAGACACTATTTTGAAGACTAAGCTGTCAACATTATTTTTGAGAAGCCTAGGGCTATTGGACAGATCTGGTCCTTAGGGGTACTCTCTTAGGAGCTGCCCTAGACTATACCCATCTCTCCATTCCCAAATTAATTATGCAACATTTTATACCATAGATAAGTCATTTAGTGGAGCTCAGATGCTCCTCACAGTTGCATACGCCCTGAAGCTGTATGGACTATCAGGTTCGGTATTTCTCAAAAGGTGCAGGAACACTATACTTGCATCTCACAAGACTAGCGACTTGCCAGTGCTGTGATGCAGGACTTCTCTGGGAGATTAAAAAGCAAAAAAGAAAAAAAAAAGAAAAAAGTCCTCACTAAACACACTGATTTATGGTTTTGAGTTGAATGAGAATGTAGATGTGGCTTATGGAGGGAAAGTGGCTGCATGTAGACACCTTTAATACTAACAGCTCAAAAGAGTTTTAAGGTTTTCACATGGAGAAACATGCCCAATATTTGAAGTTTGGAACAAAGCTAGGAGCAAATTTAAAACAGTGGGAAGAATTACACTTCTCAGAGCAGAATCAGTTCTAAGGTGATTAACCCACAGTCACACAGCAAGCTTCTGGCACATTCAGAAAGAGCAAATGTTCTCCCAAGCCTTAGATCAAGGCATTCATCACAAGCTCATTCCCCCTTTCCAAACACGGCCTTTTGGTACTTGTTTTGGTCCTTGTTTTGAGACTTTGAGTCTCAAAAAAAAAAAAAAAAAAAAGTATATGCTTTCTTCTGACACAAGAACTAATTATATACTACCTTATGCTTAAAAAATGGATAATGTTAAGTAATAACAGTGACTAAAACAGGTTTCTCTTCCAAAAAGTCACTTTAATCTCATTATAAAATATCTGTCTAAAATAAAATGTAAAACTCACTCCTCTGATAAAAACAGTGTTCATTTTGAGCAACTAGTATGAAGGTGAGAGACAAGCATGTCTCTCACTTTATATATTCTCTCTATAATCACAATACTCTCTTCACTGACTTAAAAAGAACAGTAGCACAGCCCTAAAACACAGGAACAAGTAAACAACACATTCAAGAAAAAAAAAATAACCGTTACTCTCTCTCTTCAGTATTGATTTTACTATGAGTTACACCACGAACTAATTTATTTTCAGTATGAGCTTAACCACTATTATACTGCAATAACATAACACAGCTTTACCTTGGAGCTGCTGCTATTCATCCTTCCAGTTTCATTCACTACGGGCAAATGTCTCACATAGCTCACGCTCTCCAGCAGGAGCTAGCTACAATCAAAACCTCTGAAATACGAAGCACAAAGCTCTGTTTTATTCATGGTGCTTTTGTTTGGCAATTAATTTGAAAGCAATTCTTGCAGTGGGAAGAGTAGCGTGGCTTGGTTAAGTTTTCGTCTTACATTACGCAGTAAAAAGACAGAGGCATAACTCTTATATAAGGAAAAAAAGGCATATAAACAACTGCACTTTGCAAAACATCAATATCTTTGGTGCCATTCTATACTCACAATGTATACACTGCTGTAACTTTATCAGCTCTGCATGGATGATGTCATTTTCTCTAAGAGCTTGTAAAGTGAAATAAGAAACTGGTTCTTTCAACATGCAAGAAGGCCCAATTCTTTTGTTTGGCTTTCATAGAATCACAGAATCATTTAAGCTGGAAAAGATCTTTAAGATAATCAAGTCTAACCATTAACCAAGCACTGCCAAGTCAACCCCTATACAATGTTCCCAAGTGCCACATCTACCCATCTCTTAAATACCTCCAGGTATTTAAGATTCCACCACTTCCCTTGAGAGCCTGTTTCAGTGCCTGACCACCCTTTCCACAAAAACTTTTTTCCTAATATCTAATCTAAAGGTTCCCTGGTGCAACTTGTGGCCATTTCCTCCTGTCCTATTGCCTGTTACTGGGAAAAGAGACTGACTCCCACCTCACTACAACCTCCTTTAAGGGAGTTGTAGAGAGTGATGAGGTCTCCCCTGAGCCTCCTGTTCTCCAGGCTAAACAACCCCAGCTCCCTCAGCTTCTTCTCAAAAGACTTGTGCTCCAGACCCTTAAACCATCTTCATTACCCTTCTCTGGACTTGCTCCAGCACTTCAATGAATTTCTTGAAGGGAAGGGCTCAGAACAGGACAAAGGACCCGAGGTGTGGTCTCACCAGTGCCCAGTAGAAGGGAAAAAATCCCTGCCCCGATCCTGCTGATCACACGATTTGTGATACAAGCCAGGATGCCATTGGCCTTCTTGGCCACCTGGGCACACTGTTGGCTCATGTTCACAGCTGCTGTCAACCAGCACCCCCAGGTCCTTTTTCCACCAAGTAGCCACTCTGCCCAAGCCTGTAGAGCTACGTGGGGTTGCTGTGACCCAAGCGCATGACACAGAACTTCATCTTATTGAACTTCATACCATTGGTCTGGGCTCATGAATTCAGACTGTTCAGATCCCTCTGCAGGGCCGTCCTGCCCTCCAGCAGATCAACGCTCCCACCCAAGTTGGTGGTGTCTGCAAACTGACTGAGGGTATTCGAGATCCCATCATCACTCGAGATCATGGACAACGATATTGAACAGGACTGGCCCCAGTACTGAGCCCTGGGGAACTCCACTTGTGACCAGTCGCCTACTGGTTTGTAACTTCATTCACCACCACTCTCTGGACTTGACCACCCAGACTGTTTACCTTTTTTTTTTTTAGCCTACAAACCTTCCCCTATTGAAACCATAGCCCTTGACTATTTATCAAGGGCAAAACAAGGCCTGAGTACTGGGGATGCATTCAAAAGACAGTCCATGAAAAAGACAATTGTTTTGAAATTCTCTACAGGTGCTTTGCTGTTGTAGTTAGTTGGGGCATGGCCACGGCAACCCCAGGCACTCAGAGGCATTCCTGTGGCCATGGATACTCACACTTCTCCTGACTGCAGTCCCTCTGGATGACCTTTCACTTTCCAGAGCAAAAAATACATTAAAAAAAAAAGGCAAGAGGCAACATTCAAGCCTTTCCTGGCAATGATCCAAAGGAAAAAAACCCAAACAAAACACAAGCCAACAAACAAAGATCCACAGATTGGAAAACTGCTGACAACCTAAGTAGCAGGAAGGTTTTGATGATCCAAAAGCCATTGTGAAGCCCAATTAAAAAGAAAACAACATGGTTGCTCAGCTTGGCCAGGCAAGAAATAGCTGACTCAATCATCCTAAAACAAGAATGGAATGCACCTTTTTGTCATGCACGAAGAAAGTTCAAAGTAAGAAATGAAAAATAGGGGTTTTCCCCTCCACAAAAAAAAAAAAGAAAAAAATTCAGAAAACATTTTCAGTAAGCGTCAGCTCAGTGCAAAAAGCAATTATGCTCGCAAGAAGACTTTCCTACTCATCCTTTATTTTGAAAATGATACTTAAATTTCTACAGCAGAGGTATTTCAGGTTGGGCTTTTTGTGTCTTTTTTTTCTGAAGCATTTCATTGCTCTTCACTGGTAGAGCAAACATCCTGCTAGCTATTATGTTTAAATACACGCTTCAAACATTTTTCAGGTTATTTGGTTTTAGACAGAGAAATAAGCCCCAGATGTTTCACTGAGAAGGTTTTCCACCAGTAAATTCATGGCCCTTCCAGATGTCTCAGATATCTAACAGTCCAAACTTGTTTTTTCTGTGTGACAGGCATGAATATGTTCTTTCCAGCAAGTTGCTTATGAGATTATTATAAATGTAGCCATAGGTTATGGGTGAAGACTGAACCAGCTAGATTTAGGACCATTTGAAAGAGTGAGCAGCAATTAAGTCTTACTAGTCCTTGCCTCTTAGAAGTATTTTGCATATTCTGTATCCTTGCTTGGCATTTTAAGGCAAGCAAAATTTGACAGAAAGAATATAATTAAAAACATATAATGTGTATTTGCAATTACATGAAGTAGGTCAAAAGGAGGGTTAGTTTTCATTTCTAAAAACCTTAGATAGTCTTCTTGTAGCTTTAATGATGTGTAACCCATAAGATATCTTTTAGGTAGTAAGATGCAGGTATCTTTTAGGTAGTAAGATGCCAAACCCCCGATGGTCATGTTATTTCAGTAGACAGAATTTCATGTGTCTTTCCACTTATCCTCATCAATAGGTAACTTTTTGATGTCTTGTAGGCAGTAGCTGTTGCCGCTTCTCCCCATCTTTGCTAACTTTGACTCTGTACCCCAGTTATCAGTCATCTTCCCTCTCAAATTATCTTGTTAACATGATCTAGTTAAGATATGAGCAAGTGTTCCTGACATTCAGGCCTCAGAACTACTTCTATTTCAGACCTGAGAAAAGGCTCACATACCCATCTAGGAAAAGAACACTACTTCTCTTTGCAGCTTTGTCTTCTTTTCCTCACAGTGGCACCAGAATTCTAAGCAAGCAACACTGAGAATAAAAATCAATACCATATGTTGTTTTTTTAAACAGGAAATATGTCAGTTGCCATCTTGGGGAGCACTGTACAAGACCAGGTTCACTGGTTTATTTAACATACTCTTGTTGGATTATTCTGGCAGCAGCACCTCCTACTCCTCATAGACTCTATGGGGACTCTACATGGCCACCTGTAGGGACAGACACATTTTGCATGCGCAGATTTCTAAGTCTGCTACAAAAATATATTGAAAAATATCAAGCAGGAAAATATGAAGGTCCTGATTCTTAGAGTGCATACAAAAGAGTGTTCACTTCAGTGGAAACGAGTCACGCCTCTATCATACTCATGGTTATACACACCCTTCTCATTCTCACCATAAGCACAGCTCTTCCACAAATCTCCACACACAGTCATCTTCAATATCTCACAGCTTAGAAGGATTTGCTTGAAATATCTTCAGAGCTCTTAAGGTAGTTTATTCTTGTCTCAGTTTTTTTTTTCCTGGACACATTCAGAAAAGATAATATTTAAATGATTGATATTTTATTAGACTAAAAGTATGAAGCTGTATCTTGAGCTGCACTAGCAAACATTTTGAAATCGATTTTATCTTTGTTTGGGCACAAGCTACTTCTAGTAATAGAACGAAACCTATATTTCTCTTTTACTCTCTTCTTTTTCAATTAGACATAATGTTTATGATATGAAATTGCGCTGTTTATTGTACTGATGAGTAACTAGATGTGTTTTCTTGTGGGTCAAAGCCCTATGCCCCAACAGAAAAGTTCATAATAGACACAATTCATTTGTCCTGACTGCCCTTACAGAACCATATAAAAATATTGATTACTAGTGAATAAATAGTCCTTCTTTAGAAACCACTTATTAGATAATCGGGGGGAGGGGAGCGTAAACAGCCTAGGATATAGATCTGCAGTCAATTTCTACTATATTTTGCAATTGTTATGTAAGTGGTAACTTTGTCCTTACATTGGAGGGGAACCACAACTCAAGTCCAGCATTGAATACATAAGCCCAGAATGCTGCAAGTACAACACAGTGAAAGACAGAAATTCTATGAGTGAAGCTTTGGAATTTAAGCTTATTTAGGATCTCTCAACTCCAGCACTAGGTTCCCCTCATTAGCTTTGCCCATGTTGTTTTTCCTGCTGTAATAGACCAGGGGAGCAAAAATCCTCTTAGAGACAGTATTTGCAATCTTGGACACCACAGGCACTGGATTCTAAGTTTCAGGAACTTGCCTGGTCTCTGCCTGCCTCCCTCCTTCTACCGCTTTGCTACATTCAGCCTAGAAACATGGCCTGTGACCACAGGTCCCAAAAATGCCAGAAAAGAGGAGGTTAGCAAGTCCTGGCACAGACAATCCCTATCCCAAAGCAACTTTCACATCTCCTATCTCATCACAGGTTGCCGGGGCAGAGGCCAGATCAGCAACACCCATCTCAGCCTCTGTTAGGGGATGATCAAACTGTGAGTGAGAAACAGTGCCAGCCTATAAAGGCACAGCTAGACACTCCTCCAGAGGGCTGGCAGCAAGGGGAAAGAGCCCACAAGGCAAGGGTGCAAGGCCACATCAAGCTAAGTAACACCTAAGTACATTTTTGTTTGTGTGGCTTTTAATTAATTTATATTTTAGCAGACTCACTTCATTATCTTGGTTGTGGCATCAGTGGATTAAAGGTTTCAGCCATTGGTCATATGCAGTAACTTTTTCAACCCACAAGTAGTGAGATGGTTTAGATTGCAAAGATATTTGTGCACCTTAATGGTCCTGTGAGCTGTAGGGTGAGTAGTGTTCCCTGCTAAGCAAAGGCAACCATTCAAGCAAGGGTGACAAGAAACAGCTCTCAGTCAATTTGGTGAGGCACCAAACCAGAAAACTGAATCCATAAAACAACAAAGCTTACACAGCTTATGGACACAGAGAGTCACATTGCAGAAGGGCAAATAAGACCACCTCAGCATATAAATGTATAACGCGTCTAAGGCTAACCCAGGCATTCATGCCTCCCTCCCACTAGAGCCTTGGTTGGAATTTAACATCAGGTGACACATGTCACACTTGAGAGCAGTGGTACAAAATATTCAAGAGATTCTTTTCCCTGGTCATAGGCCTTTTTAGTACACCATGATCATCTTTCAAAGAGTATAATCAACTCATTCGGTAATTTCCACTCCAGAAAGGTCAGCCGTGATTGCTAAACAAAGGTGTTGTGATAACAAGCTGACCCTCCCGTGGCTCAAACAGACATAGCGGTTGCTGAAATCTCAACAGGATGTGAAGAGAAAGGAATTCATTACTGTCTATGGTTGAACTTCTGCTGAGAGGGCTTTTGGTTGACAAACCACTCTGTTGACTTACCGTGAAACATGTCTAGCTTCACACAGTTCTATAACCTTTGGTAGCATTTCATTTGTTTGCAGACCTAAAACAATACTAAAAAAAAAAGGCAACAAATTCCATGTAAAGCCTATAGCAGTTGCTGGATGACTATTATTACAAGGCTAAATGATGGTTTGTGACAAAACAGCCACTTCAATACCAAAAAGGGTGTATTTACTTTTTCCAGGAAAAAGAAAAAGCAGAACTATCAAGTTCAATAAGCAAGTACAAACCAGAAGCTGTTTAGTCTTATATTATGAATACTGAAAAATTTGACAGCATGATCAAAAGCCACTAACAGAGGGGTAACAGACAACAGAAGTATATAATCACAAGAAAAAGCAAAATAAAGCATGCACAGCAGCTACACTTAAAAGGCACTAAATGTCCATCCAGTAGCCAAATGGTATCTACACTTACATTTGAAAGAAGTAACTTGGGTTTGGATAATAAAACAATTACTGTAATTTACATAAGGATAATGTTACCACAGAAACTTACCGCTTACTTCACTGTAAAGAGTTCTTGGAAAATAACATTTGAGAGTGAGCTGCATATTAAGGTCATACTCATGGTCCACTATTCCACTGTATCCACTTCAGATGATTCAGACCTCCAAGAAAAATGTCTCCTCTGATCCATATCTAGAAAACCTCAGTGAAGATAGCTAAGCCAGTAGGAAAATAGCTTACAAGGGCCAGTCATTCACTGTGCTATGAAGACATGCAGGAAAATACCAGAATTACTTATTGTAAGGCCTGAAGTCAAAGCATTAGTCAGCAGTGTGTCATCTCCAGAGCACGGAGAAAATATCCCCACTTCTGACAACCATCCCATTACAATCTGCTAAGTAAGACTAAAATTAACCAAAATATATTTGTATTGAGAGCATCATGCATCAAGAATCTGTCACTACATATGCCAACATGGTCTAGTCCTTCAACAGCAAGTATTTTTAAAAACAAATATCTTCCCATCATTCATATTCCATGTTCTCTACCAAAAACTGAAAATAGTTCAAAAAATCTTGTTCTCAAATCAAAAGTTAAGATCAATATGATATTTTTATTTAGGTTCCCATTTGTATGTTCCTTCTTTACTTTCTTCCAATTTAAATTACTTAAATTGAATAGTAAAAATACATACTGTTTTCTAAACTGACTTTCTACTCATTAATATAATTCCAAAAATCACTAAAATTCTAATAGGAAACATGACAGTTAAAACACTCTTAAGCCTGTTAAAAAAAGCACATCATAAAGACAAGTCTCATTAACACCTTCCCTGTGTGAACGATAGAATTCAACTCATCAAAACTAGGGTGACTGCAGATGGCTCATACTGTCAAACATCACCTCTGTCCTGTATGTTGAATTTCTATTTTTAATACAAATGTGGAATGGTCTACATTTAGCAGTGACAGCCCTCTCCTGAGAGGTGAGGAGTGGTGAGATAGATCCCTTCAGGCAAAGGAGACTGAACATTGGTGAGAGCCCCATTCAAAAATCAACTGCTTAAGCAAGTATTGACATGACTGTCCTGACAAATTCTGTAAAACTTTTTATCCCCAAAACTTTACCAACAAGCATTCAACTAACTATTTTCAAATACATGAGTTTTACACTTAGTCCATTTAGATGCAGTTTTGTCACCCTAACTGGGCGTTTTTACTACACTGAACTAGTATATTAAAACCATAGGTTAAACATGTTTCACTTAAGATACAGCAAAAAGACAGTTTTCCTCACAGCAACTTTAGACACTTGCTGCTCTGACACTGATGAGACCAAGACATATATATCACTTTTCTTCCAGATCAATAAAACAGCTGGACACCAACTCATTCATGAAATGAGTTGTCAAAGTTTTCTCAGGGGTTGGTTTAAGTATAACACTTAGTTCAGGGAAGACGGATAGACTTCATATTTTTGTTTCAGGCAATAGATACACTTCTTCAACCTTATTTTCACTTACAAAATCTTGATGAATTTAAAGACTACAAAATAACTCCTCTGCCTCCAAATCATAAAATAATAGATTAGGCAAAAATCTGTTTTCACCAGAACAAAACAAGGTGCCAGTAGAAGATTTCTCATTCAGTTTCATACTTTGTTTTGTATGACTTTAGGGGACTATGCTAAGAGCATAGACTCAAGTGCATACAAGATTCAAAGTAGAACTGCATAAACAAAACATTAATTCTATAATCTGCCAGCAGCAATGTTGGAATTTAAACTTCATGCCAATTTTGCCATTAGGAGACGTTCAGCTGAAATGCTTCTCCTGGAATCCCAGGTGCTGCTCTCCTCCACCCACCCATCCGCTCCTGCACCCAGAAAGCCAACGGTCCATGTTCCAAAACCTCTCATGTTTCTGGGAAGAAGGAATGGCTAGTTTCCAAGACTTGACAAAGGAAAGAATACTTGTTTTGCATTCTTCATTCTGCCACAAACATGCATGTGAATACAAGAGTGAGGTAGGCTTTGCCTGTATTACAAGGGTTTTGTTTGGCTTTTCCTTTTGCACAAGCACAGCAGCTCTACCAGTTCTGCTCTTCTATATATATGGGCTTCAAGGCTCTAATTTTCTTCTGTTTCAAACAGAAGTACTTCACTCAGTGACCTCAAAAAATTAACAAGTCACGTTTATCCAACCCAGTGCAAGCACCTCTGCAACTAACAGGGAGCATTTCCCAACTGTCACTCCGGAACCCGGACATGAGTACACAAAGCTTTCAATATGAGGTTGTACTGCAAAGTTTAAATGTAAGTTCATTAATAGCTTATCTTTTTACAGCCACACCCTTTCATAGCCCTCCAGAAGTTGCTTCAGAGAATCTAGAAATAATACTACTACTATTTCTGGGTTTTAAATAAGCACTCTCCTTGAGAAAGTACAGACTTTCTGCAGGCTAGTTTTCTTCCACTGTTACCTGCAGTGCAAGAAAGGAGCAGGTCCTATTTAAGACAGCTGTCCTCTGCACAAAATACTCATCACGATGCTTTCACCCATCAAGAGTAACAAAGAAGTTATCATTAATAGCCAAAATCTGTCTCTTTGAGGAGGCTGACTCACAGTGACCCACAAACCACCATCAGTTTTAAGCTGAGCCTGTGCCCAGCACAGCCTGCCATACTGAAAAACAGAAAGGGCATGAGTCGGAAGAATAAGGCCTGGCACAAAACATACAGCCTGTTTTGCTACACTGGCCTTTGTAATTGCTCAAACACCTCCATGTGTTTGTATAAACATTCTGTGGTTGGGAATTTGCACTCACCTTACTTCTCCACAAGAAGAACAAGCTAAACACAGTAATTAGCTTCAATAGTATCTGATTAGGTAAATAGGGTTTTCCGTTGCCATTAGTAGCTCATAAAGGCGGACACTAATGTGAGCACTACTCAGGTCATTGCCCAGTGGTGACAGCTTTACAATCAAGCCAAAACAGGTTCCACTGCAACAGCAAAAATGAGAGTCAAATTCCCTGGCAGGACAGGCGCAAGTTTACACGACTATGCTGCTACAGGATATGGTAAGAATATTCATGCCAAATCATTCATACTTGCCCAAGCAGCCTATCACAACTTCTCACAACAAATCCCATCAACATTTAACAGAGATACCAAAAAATAAACAAAAGGTTTGGTCTACAAGAGATACTAAATTTGGCTAGCAACCTGCTCATGATTGTGTTCTTGTTTCTGGGCCCGGAAAGGTTTAAAGACCTTCTCCCTTTTTTCCTTCTTGTGTATACCGTCACCCAACTCCATCAGTCTTTGGCGCTCTAAAAAATCTGCCTTCAGAAATAACTCAAACCATAAAACTTCTTAGTAGCCACATGGAAATACAGCACAAAATCAGTCACTTCTATTTTAAACTGTCAAACAGCCAGCCTGTTAAAAAGTAACACAGAGGCATGGCTTCAACATTAACCTCTTATGACTCACCTACAGAACACAATTGAGTCTTGACTTGTTTTGAAAAAATGGACAAATAACTAATATGAGAAAACAAAGGTAGGATTAACATTACTTTGATTGCATCTACATATACACACAATCAGCCAAGAAAGTAATCTTTTTACAGTAATTATTTGTAGCCTATTTTCCCTTTCCCTGATTTTAGCAACCAAACATAGAGACTGAGTACCTGTCAGCCTGCATCCCAAGCCAGTTCCTTCAGAAGAATTCACAAAGGAAAAAGGTTGTGTTTTTTCTTCTTTTGAATATTTCTTCAAACCATATTTTATAAACTAGTTCCTAATTATCTCAGACATTTAGATTACTGTTTTCATTTCAAGAAATCTAATTTGGTGGATGAAGCACACAAGAGCATAATTTTAATCAATCTCCCTTGAAGCTTCTTAAAATAGCACTAGCTGATGACTACTCACAAGATAGCAAGCTATTCTCCCCTCGTCAGCTGCATATATCTTCCTGAAATATTTGTTGGAGTATCAGTGACAAACCATAACAACATAAAGGAAGTAAATATAGCTCAACTTACACTGCACTGAAAAATATTTCTAATCTCCTTTTTGTCACTCAAATCACACCTAGCTGTAATGATTTCCAAATGCTATGGCCTATTACCAGTGGCTTCCCCACAAAAGAAACATCAATCTAAAGAATGATTTTAAGGCAAGGGGCATTCTTTCAACAGCCTACCAGAACGATTGAAGAGCGCTACAGTAGGTCACTTATTTGAGCTGTAGCCATGTGAGCCAAATTCATCAAGTTAAGAAAATACCTTCTTCAGGCATGAAATCCTAGAAATCATTGGACAGCATTCTACCTAGTGCCTTTGTCAACTTTTAATTGTCATGTTACCAACAGCCTGCCAAAGCAGAGTGCAACTGATAGCACACAGCATGTCTGAGTACAGCCTATTTTTAGCCTGCAATTCAATCAGCACTCTTACAATGGCTAGGATTAAAGTCTAAGACAGCCATGTTGCTGTATATAGGCCGATGCAATTACATGTTGAAACATGTTGAGAGAACATGATGGTGAATTGGAGTCAATGTTGGGAGGAGCAGTTGCTCCGCGGTGGAGGATGTCTTTATCTCGCCCGTCTTTACCAACAGTCCACAAAGAAAAGTGTTAAAACAAATGACAGTTTTACTCCAATTCCTTTCAATATGATTTAGCACTTATGAAACAGACATCATTTTGGCAACCTTGAAAATCAATATCCTTTTACCTTCATTGGCAGCTCTTCAGATGCCTTAAGGCTAGAGTCCACTTCAATCCTGCTCTGAGAATACTGTCAACAAAGAAAAAACTCTGTCCTCATCCTGCGTTCTCCTGAACTTTTGTGATGAGGAAGCAGCCACAACATTTGCAAGGATGCTTTTAAACACCTGTCTTTCATAATGCTAAAAAAACCCACAAAACTTAAATCTTCAAGCCAATAAATTTTTACACATTCAAGTGCTACCTTTTAAAATGTTACACTCTTGATGACTTTTTAATCTTCAGGAATCACATTTTCAGGCTTTCCCCCTGCAACTATACAGTTTAAAAAAAAAAAAATTCTTGCTGCTTCAGACTTAGGACTCATAGGACCTAATACTTTGGGACTATTAGAACAAAAAAAATTGACACCACAATGCAACCACTTATCCTCTAGGAAGGATATAGCTAAATGATCCATCAAACAATAATCACTTTCATACAGTAAAACTAGGACTGAATACTAATCAATGATGTGAGGAAGCATAGGGTTGTGTTTCATTACCAATTTCCCAGGACCATTAATCTTTTTTGATGCAGCTTCTGAAAACTAGCCTAAACACTATTATCTTCATGTCCGTACAGATGAGCATCAGGAGATGCTTCCTTCAAACCTCTTGATGAGAAAAAGACTACAAGGAACACATACATATTCCGAAGATTTTCAAGCTCAACACACATATAAATTAAAGCACATCTAATTAGCAAAGAAAGAATTTCTATATCTTGAGATAATTCTCTCCATTACCACAAGCTTCCAGATTTCAAACTTACTACAGGTGAACATTTCTCCAAGAGTCACTTTTTGAGTGCTGATCATTTCTCTTTAGCAAGTTGAAACAAAGACACCAGAAAAAAAACAAACTTTGAGAATTTGAATAGTAAATTCAGAAACTCAAAGATTTGAGCTTAATATAAATTCACATGTAACTGGTGGCCTTTTTCATCCACATTTCAAAAACAGGCAAAAAAAAAAAAAAAAACCAAAACCAACACGAAGACAGGAATCCTAAACTCTTAATTCATCAGCATCTGAACTGAGATGAGAAACACAGTTTAAGTCTCAGAAACCATACTTCTTCAATTCCTGAAAGATCAGGATTTTCTTCTACCAATTCCCACACAACTTTCAGCTTTGTCAGAAATGGCTCATTTTCGTCCCAAGCCAAAATTGAGTCTAAAAGAAGCTTCTTAACGTCAGTAATGCAAACATAAGGCAGAATAACACCCAGTATACCCACGATACAGTAGCTGAAACAATTCTGCAGACAAATTAAGTTTTTAATTAGGTTTAAAAAAGCAACAATTGAACTCAGCATCTAAACAAGAATATACTTACTATCTATAAGGCAAGTATAACAAATCTAAATGCATTCCTTGCAGTAATTCATGCTCACTTCTGTGCACAAATATATAAAGGGGACAAAACCAAGAAAAAATAATGAGGAATACTACACTATAAAATGAAGGCTGAGTAAGACAGGTAAGGAATGCTTGAGTCACAAGCAAACAAAACAGTGGATACTAAACCCAGAAGAGTAGTGTTTCTTTTTGCCTTGTACAGCCACAGGACAGAAACATCTCATGTATCATAATCAAACCAGAACAAAAAAAGTCACAGTAAAGTAAAAGTCCTTCAACTGTGACCAGCAGTGATCATCATTGCAATACATTAATCATTTAGAATGCTAATACAGGCTAAATCAGTCATGTCTATATGAAATAAAATACCACTTTTTTCTTATAGCCTGCTTTTCCACTTGTAAATGAAGCCTGCCTACCTTACTCATAGTAACTGAAGAGTTACAAGCCACCTGCTTTTATAAATGAAGCTCAAATCCATTAATAGCATGGTAGAGTACTTGAAATAAAGAATGACAAAAACATAAAAAGAACACATGTAGAGACTGAAAAGCACAAATAGTGTAATTTACCATAGCAGTACCTTTACTTCCTCAGGAACATAGTTTTTCAAAAAATACCCATTTTCAAATCACATTACAGTTCCCTCTAAAGATGCCTAAAGGAAGGAGTTTGATGAAGTGTACCTCATGAGGGGAACGTCTGAAATTCAGAAAGCACTAGCCTTAGGACTAGCACAATATAATAACGAGATGCACGAGAATCTGCAGCTCCTTGGCACTCACCACTATCAGGCTTCCTAGTCCTTGCACCTTTTGAAAGTGACCAACTTTTAAAAAATAAATAAATAAACCCACACCAAAACACAAAGAAAATCCCACAAGTTCACTTGTTTTTGATAGACAATAGTTGAACACAGAGGTCCTCCCTGCCTGTGAGACAGGGCGGCACTGATGCATTTCAAGAATCTGAAATTAAGGTATCCTTAATTCTCTGCCTGGCAAACCTAGAAGGGTCTTCCCCAACACAGAGACCAAGACCTCCTATAAAGAGGGCAGAGGACTCAAGATTTTCAGAAGCCATCTCCCTCACAATGCTAGAGCTGAAGGGGAAAAAAACAACCCTTTGTGTGTGGAGTCAAAGGTCATGCTCCAGGGCCAGCTGCTGCAGCATGGTAATAAACAGAGGGTAGATACGTAGCTTTTTCGATTTCTTCACTTCCCATAAAACGCCAAGTGTTTCCAAGTACTAAAGTCTATTTATGTCTACCCAGAGCTAGAACAGGGTCATCACTGGTGCTTTGGAGAAAATTCAGAACTTCTATTCCACTCTGACAAAAACCAGGCACAAGTCCCCACTTGGCATTTCACTAGCACAGATGACATTCCTGTTGGTTTCCTGATTGCATACCCCACTACTATGCTCTTTCCTTGCAAGCCTTGCTGTAAAACAGCCTCGTAGTAATGAAGTAGGAAAACAGACACAATATGCTTTTTCAAGAAGCTTTACCTTGCGTATGAACTTAGATAAGCAACCTAGGTGGCAGAGTTATGAGAGCTACAGATGCCTCCTTTGTCAGCCCCCAAATCATACCAGGTGGCTCATGTCAAACATGCTGAGAAATCCCACCAGACTGAGTCCAGGAACTTCATCTTCTCCGTGCTGATAACACAGACACCAGAAAAAGCTAGATGCAAAATCTCCAGGCATCTCACCAGAAGCTGAAACAGCTACTTTACCTCTGAAGCTGCTACATGTAGCTGCAATACTATATTTACAGTTCTAAAGAAAATACCTTTTTTTCTCAATTTCACTTAAAAATGTTAAAGGGTTCATTAGTAAACCTGAAACAACTAGCTTCAAAGAACAGCACTGAAATGTCTCGCATTTTTATTTTTTAATTAATATCAAGGTTATTTACAATTATCTGTTTAACTGGCATAGTTTAACTGACATAGCTTCTAAAAGAGAAGACAACGCAGAAACCAAGGTGAAGGCAAACTTTCTTTCTTTCATGAATAGGGAAATACAAGCTATTTGTGAGCACATTTTATTCCAGTGTAATCATGCATGCTGTGTACAAGAGGAAAAGTGTATTGCTTTACCTGTATCAATAGAGCTAAAGCAATACAATTGGTTTCCTTGCACAAGGTACAGCTTACTACTTTTGTGGCTGACGAACATAAAGCTCCAGACAATACCCATGCCTCCACTACTGCATGTAATCACACGTACCTCACTTGACTTTGTATTGCAACTTGTTTATTTATACAGCTTTTTCTTATCAAGATCAGCTTTTTCTGATATCAAGAATTTAACTGTTAGTAAACACACGACAACACTGTCCAAGTTTCATTTTTCCAAGTATAAAGACTTTGCCTTTAAAACCACTCTAGAACTACAACTAAAAGCAGATGAAGCTGCTTTTCCAGTCACCCCATTCTTTGCTGTTCAGCCTGCTGAGCCCTACCCTATTAAATGATGAGCAATATGACCAAAAAGATTAATAATAATGCATTGCCCCTTTTTAACAATAGCAAATAGAATTGCAGGTGCAAAAATAGCAATTTTCCAGGACTTTGTAATTGAAATAAATACCGTCTTCACAAAATAGAGGTTCAGTTGAGAAGTATAACTACTAGAGTCAAGTAGTCATACTGAAAATAAAGCAAAAGGTCTAAGCCTTTGTTTTTAGTGGGTTTTTTTAAGCCTTCTTAAAATGCTAGGAATGACAGAATTACTTCTTTTTTAAGTGTTTGGAATTTGAAACAGCAATAAATTCTTTTTCATATATATGTGTTAAGCTGATGACATGTGGAAAGTGAACTTCCAAGTCTCGCTTACCTTTACTTCAATAGTTTCATATGCCAGATGGTTGCAGATGTTTCTAGGTAGCTGGGGCCTACTAGAGAGCTCACTGCAACTATTGTCCCAACTTGTTTCTCTGCTAAAAATATGTAACAACATTCCTTGCTGTCTTATTAATAACTGTAATACAATATAAAGTTAATATTAACCTAATGCAATCCAGGCGGTGTGTAAAGTGATGACAGAGGTGTAAGCAGCTAGCACTCTTTCCTCTGAGCCGGTAATGAAGTAGTATCTTAGCACATGGATACAGCCTACTGAAGCAACATTTACCAAAGGAGCTGTACAGCCCCACCCAGCCCACCTGGGGTCACTGAAAAAAAAAGAAAAAAAAACCTTTTGAAAGAGGTACCCACCTGTCCTGGCTAAGAGGACTGTAAAACCAAGAGGAAGAAGTGAAGTGGAGAGAAGTGGACTGTAAAACCAAGCAGGGTTGTCATAAGTGATAATGTGATGGAGGGGCGACTTACAGCCCAGCTGCCTTGCATACATTTGCACTAGGGTTGTAATAGTCGTCCTCACAACCCAGTGAGTGAAATCAGACAGCAAGAAAAGGGACTTTAAATTAGACCCTAACTACTGGCTAGGTAGGACAGCCGTGCAAGCACTGGGAAGCAAACACTCTTCCTGAAAGTTTTTATACCTTTTGTTCTTATTTAGAACAACACAGGAAGAAGATGAGATTGCAACATGCCAGGTCCCACGTCTCTGACCATTCCTCCACCAAGACAGACATGGACTGAAGTCATTTCACGATAAATGAAGCCATTAATAATCTTCACACAAGAAGAATTTGGAACAAATGAGGTATCTACAAATTGGTTTTGACAGAAAACAGCAAAATTTGTGACTGCAAGTACAAAACTTGTGGTATTGTAACATCAAGGTCAAACTTCTTCCTATTCATCTCCTTTGTTTGATTCCAAACCTCCAGGAAACACAGAGTGATGCAAGTTTCCAGAGGCTGCATCTGACCAATTTGTGATTTCAAAATTTAGTGGAACCCTGAGAACTACCAGCACATTCACTCCCATCACTCCTGACATTGAGTTCTATAAAGACTCTTGAGCTATGAGCAGCCAAACTGAGTGACTTGCAAGAAAGAAGTGTCAAAGTAAGAAAATTAATTTCTGGGATAGATCTGTGCCCCTACATTTACAACACAGCTTTTAAGCCTAGATCAAACAACTACAACTTGTCCAAATCATAACTTGTCAAAAGAACCTTGAGAGAACTTCAAAGGTATTTTAAGTTCAGCTGCTGCAGATAAAGCCCAGTATTTTACTATTACTTTGTATCTGTTCTACTGGTATCTGTGCTCTTTTGAAGGTCCACACCACAGAAGCTGCTGGGGACCAAGAAGCTTTTAACAGCTGTGGTTTTGGGTGGGTATTTATACTCCCCCAGAAAAGTGTGTTTCACACAGGACTCAGATACAGCTTGTGCTTGAAAGTCAGAAGACAGAGCACTATGCTACCTCCTCTGCCCTCACAAATATTTCCCTATAAAATTCAAGCACATACAGCTACTACAGGGTCAATCTCTTTAAGCATGGGAATCTTTCAGCTCCAGAAATACTTGACTGGAGTCAGAATACCTTGGAAACCTATTGGAAATAACTGTTGTGTTAAATCCTCTCTTCTCTCAAAGGCTGAAAAAAGGCTGATGTCCACCTGCTTCAGGAAGGATATGAAAGGCCTGTATGTCCTGACAGCCCTCAATTAAAAGATTTCCCAGACCCCAGAAGTCACACTTGCAGAAGATATCAGCCAGTTTTCCCTACCTGTGTGTTCATTTTCCCTTGGACAATGACAATATTCCAGTTTCCATTTTCTATTCTTCAGCTCCCATGAAGATCATAATGACTAACCCAAAAATGCTCTCTTCAGAGAACAGCTGCTCTAATTACCAGTGCCTCCATCAGGATAAGGCTCCAAACCATCCTTTCTTCTTTTGTTTCTGCCTAGCCTCTATACACCAAGGCATTTCTTAATGCCGCTGTGCTTCAAGGAAACCCAGGGAAGAGGAGCCAGTGGGTAGGTTTACTGCTCTCAGAAAACCTGAGGTTGATGCCAGCATACAGCGTGGCACAGAGTGCAATGCAAGAGCTGAGCTCCATGCCAGGACACAACTAGTGGAACAGCCCTTGCTATCAGTTTACATCACACTATGCCCCAGAGTCAGCCTTGGCTTTCATCTAGGGCTAAATCACAACAGCTGAAGATGGAAATCTGGATGGTTGCTTTATGAATGAAACTCCCGAATCCCTCTAGTGCTCATTGGATTTATCTGCTTATACCACTGTTTTCTGAATGATACTGTTCCTAATTACAAATTCTTGGATGGGATTTAAACACAGAAGTTGCCTCCAGTTTTCTCAGAGGGAACAGGAGGTCAAAGCAATTATCCTTACAGCACTATATCTCCCCTTTCCACTATTACCACCAGTATACCATATGCACTGGGGTTTTTTTGTTTGTTTGTTTTCCCTTGTTACACAAAGTATTTCAATTCCTTTTTCTTGATAAATTAGACAGCTTGATTTCCTATATTACTGTAAAGTTGGATTTCTCAGAGCCACCCCAACGTTGAACAGTACTGTGGGATGTGAAAACAGACTATGGCAACATACTCAGCATACTGTAATTATGTGAATAAGTTATAATGAAGAAGATCTCTAAAAAAAGCACAGCACTTGACATCGGCCATGTATATATAGCCACTCTCCTGAACTACCCTGTGTCAGCAAGTCAGAAGTATCAAGTAACTCAAAGCAATTCAAAACCAACAAACCCAATGCACTGAATTGGATTCAAAGTGCACTATTGGCACCATGCCTGAGCCACACATTTAGACCCAGTTCTGAGTTTTCCTAAGGTTCACAGAAATGGGCAAAAGGGACATCTGAATTCAGAGTCCAGTCTAGATCCAGTTTTACTTCATAGAACAGACAGTAGGAGTGACCTAAAAGACTCATAAACAGTAAAAGTCAAATTCAAAATGGCACCTTAGGCAGCCAAATCATTATAAGCAGCCCACAAAAGCTCTGCAACGTGGCTTAGTTACTCAGCAAGCATTTGCAGATGCGGCTCAAAAATACCATAACAGAGTTTTGGCACTTCATTGCATCATCAACTGAAGTGGTATGTCACCATCTAGGACCAAAGCACACGAAACCACGGGGGATACCCGAAACAAGCGTTCCTGATGGCAGTGCCATGCCCCATGGGGCTCAGCATGTATGCCAGGCAGAACTAAACACAACCCAGGGAACAGCAAGCTGCTGTATGCAGAGATACGGATTTGTAGGGAAAGGTATGTGCACAGAGAGAAGTGGAGAAAAAAGAGTGAGGTAGGAGGTTACAATTAGGCACCCAATTCCAAGCAAAATAAAGATTCCATCTTCTCAGTTTTCCCTATGAACCAGCTTAGGTGTTCCACTTTACTGAGGGTGGTAAAGCCCATTCCAGAGACTATTCAGTTTCTTAACTTCACTGCACTCCTTCACAACAATCTAAAAGCATTGCTGCTTTGCTGCTCAGAAGACACTGTGTAAATCTAGACTTGCATCCAGACTCAAGTAAAATTGTAAGTTTAAAGAGAACTAGTAAAACCAACATGTGAAATTGAGAGCTGTACTTCCAAAGAACTAAACTGAAGAAATCCTGCCCTTTGGAGTCAAATTGTAACATCTGTTGATTACAAAAAAAGTTATTAATGACAAACTATGACAGGTCAGAATGTCAAAGCATTTTTCATCTATTTTTTAAATTGTTTACTTCATAATTGGTTATAATGTTTAACTTACATGGACTTGTAATATACGAGTTGTTTAACTAACTGCAAAAGTACTGTCGTCACTACTAATTTCAAGACAGGAATAGCGAAATCTGTCACTCACTGAAGTGAGCTGGATTCCAGCTCTTGACTTCATCCTCTCAAGCACATCCCACAGCAGTACATCCTCTACAAGATGTACAAATTCCTCAGTGATTTGAAGGCAACAAGCTGACACCTCTCTTTAGAGAATAAGTGAATATTCATCCAAGTCAAGAGATGACAACTCAAAACCTGATGAAAAAAAAACTAGCACTGATCATTCAAACTCACTGGCAAAAAGGCCAACAGTTTATAAGACTTCAGAAGTTATTTTAACATTGGTGTTACTATGCATTTCATTATCATCATAGAATGGCTTGGGTTCGAAGAGACCTTAAAGTTCCAAACCCCCTGCCATGGGCAGGGACACCATTTGAAGTATAAACTCCTAAGTCTGTTTCAAGATATTTTGTGTTCATCACCATGAAGATACTAAATGGACCATCAGTCCATTAGCTCACTAATTTTCAAAGTAATTAATCAATCAAACCCTAAATGTGTCAATGTGAACTGACACCTGAATTTCAACCCATGCTCTGCTTTGACAGCTGCATTCTTCTGGGATCACAGCATTTGCCCCGATCTCTGGGCAAAATGGAGCAAAATTCTTCTCAGGCAACTAATGTGGTGATCTTCTATTGACCAGGTGAATATAGTCTTGAGAAAAAGATGCAGAAAGAATTATCCCAAATAGAAAATGGAAAGCCTGTCCTTAGAAAGTAACACAAATCAGAATCACAAAGATGAAATGCTGCTCTAACTGCAAGTGCACACAAAGAACTACTCTCTCAGTATAAGGCATAAAGGTAAACAAGTCTCATCAACACCTTTTTTTTTACTTTGTGGAAGCCAAGACAAAGCCAAGAGACATAATTAAGGCACTCTAGAGACAGGCAATGGCTCTGCAAACACAAAGGTAACTGCAACCATGTAAGCAGATTTCAATGAGCCTGCCCAAATCCTTACAACAGCAGAAACAAAATATTTGCAAGAGACAGAACCTAAGATTAACAAGTCACTGGACCAGGACTTGCCTCTAGTAGAGTACTGTGTTTCAATAGCAGGGTTTGCAGCACTTCTGGGGACTTGGGCCATCTCTCACCCAAAGTCTGCAAGTCTGGTTTCCAAACATTAATTAAACTTGAGAAACATTGCACGTGGGAACACTGGGCAGGAGTTAAGTGTATAAAAGTGGTCAAGGATTTTGGATGGCTCCTAGGACATTAAATCAAGCAACATGGAGTTGCTGGTGGTGTTAGTATTAAGGTTATAAAAAAAATGCCAGAAGAGTATTCAAAGCAAAGTAAATGCAAAACACAACACAGTAGAATACGCTTGAAAATGAGGTTGAATTAACTCTGAATCCAGATTTTAAACTGTCTCTTTATTTACTTCATTAGGTGTCAGAATCCATCCTGCCCTTCTTTTAATTAGCTCTAAGCCCAAAAAAGGCCTCCCTTGAAAACAATGAGAGCACTCTCTGAATTGGGGATGACTGGGCACATGAAAACAGAATTGACCCAGCACACCAAGAGCTTCCAAAGTTTTTGTGCGTTAGGCAGAGCTCTGTTCGCTGGATGCTGTATCCTTGGCAACTATTATGCAAGAAACCGTTCTACAAATGCAAAACTTCTGTCTGCTCCAAGAGCTTTTCTCTGAAATACTTTTATGGGGTTTTGGATATCCTTAAATCTAAGAAGACATACACCCCTTTGCCATCTTCCCGCATGCTCCCATGAGCATAACACAAGAAGTGATGTTAAGAGAGTATTTTCCTCCCACTTCATCACAGAGCGAATAAAAGTTTTACAACTTTTACTTTGTAGAAAAAAAAAAAAAAAGAAGTGGGTATTTTTTCTTTTTTCTTCGGTGCAGTCTGCATAACTAATGTGCAGATACAAGATAATAATGAAAGGACATTATTATTATGTCAATCAATGGCATTGCTTTGAAAACTAAAAATTCAAGGATCACGCCCGGGTGCCTGACTTCAAGGGCTGACCTACAGATGCCAGCATATGTACTAGAAGAAGCATGCAAAAAGAGATAGGTAAGATTTGACAAGGGCCATGCTGCAGTCCTTCGCAAGAGGGACTAATAGTACCGATTGTTTCAAGGGCAGCAGACACGCTGCTATTTTTACCAAAGCCTTGGCTGGATCTGCCTAGGTCATTAAACCTCACCACGGCAAAGCCCTGGTCCTGCCGGCGCGACCCTGCTCCGCGCAACCCGGCTGTCCTGAACCGCCTTATCCCTCAGTATCCCCAGACACTCCGGCAACGCTAGCCAAGGACGGGCGCCTAGTACTTGATACCCAACTGGGGCTCCGGTTTGATGAGGTTTTTCTTCTTCTTAGAAATGCCTGCAGCAGCTACAGCTACAACTGCAGCAGAGGTGGTAGCTGCCCTTGAGGGCTTTTGGGAGCACAGGAGAGCAGCGGAGGGAGCCCCGGGCCTCCCCGCGGGACTTAGGGAAACATTGATACTGCCGGGGCGAGGGATAGCGCCGGCGGGGGCACACGGGGTCCAGCGGGGCAGCCCCGCCGCCGGGCGCTCTCCCCGCACACAGCCCGGGCTGCCGCCC
>VXAW01011049.1:90157-134065 GCA_013399735.1 Tyrannus savana
CGGCCGCCAGCGCCCCCGCGCGGCCAACGGCGGCGGCGCCCCCGACCCGAGGAGACCTCCCCGCCAGGCGGGAAGGAGAGTCCGCCCGGGATATCCCCCGCCTCCGCCGGCCCAGGCCCGGGGGCAGCGGGTAGACAGACAGAGAGACAGGGAGAGAGAGCGGGGCCGCGGCCGTCAGACTTTCCAGCCGTATCAAAGGAGCGGGAGCGACTCACCGTCGACTCCCGGCAAGAGTGTGCATGTCCTGGTGTACTGAGCTCGGTCTTCCTCTCACAAACATCCCAAATGTCCCAAGTCTTTAGGGTAATATTTACCCCTTTCTAAAGGGGAGCCTTAAATAATACCCACACCCACATTAAAAAAAAAAAAAAATTTAGAGATTGAGATTAGCTCACTTGGTTAGAGCCTGTTTCTAATAACACCAAGATTACGGGTTCAATCCCGGTTTGGGCCATTCTCTTAATAGTTGTACTCGATGGTCCTTGTGGGTCCCTTCCAACTCCAAATACTCTGGGAGCCTGTGATTCTGTGACCTGAAACCAGGGTAATCGACATAAGATTGTTGGGTGTGTTTATCTATATTTGTACAAAACCCTCTCTGCCGTTAGGGTTGTGCAGACTCAGGGTTCATTTGGTTTCCCAGGGCATAGGGCCTGGGCACACTCCCCACCCCAGACAGGAGATACATCAGGTGCTGCTTGGCTTTGCACCTTGCCTCTCCTCTTGCTTTAGGCCTTCTCCTTCCTTCTTTCTCCCAGGGGAAGATGGGGGCAAAGTGCCAAGCAGTTGGTTAGGCACAGAGCAGAACACTGAGCTCTTCAAGGTGCATCTATGACATGCTGCCCAGACTGCAGCTTCATTAGTGGGGATCGAGGATGCACATACTCTGGTCTTCAGTCCTGGGAGCATGGACCACTGGAGAAGGGCCATGAAATAAGTTATGGGTGACATACAGAGAATGAAGGGTCTCCCTGACCTGGCAGAATGGCTGCATTTGCAGAGGCTGAGCATCTACCCAAGAGGATGCGCCGTACTTTACAGCCATGGCTCATAACAACCTATCCTTTCCTCCTTCTTGGAGAGGGCTGTGGGGCAAGACCCGTAGCACTGTGAGAACTGCAGGATTTATCACAGAAATGTGTCTTAGGCAAGAAAGCATGACCTCTAGATCATAGTGTTTTCATGAAGCAACAGTTTCCTCCCAGAATAATTTCTGGTTTGGGAGTATTTGACAACACTGACACAAAAGGGGATTTCTGTCCACATGTGATCTGTCCTTCTGTTTCTGTTCTTCTTGGTGCTAACTTGGTTCAGTTTTGCCAACAGTTATGCATATTTTCAGAAAAGAGAAGTTATATGCAGTGAACTCCTGCTTTTGATTTTTGCAATTCCTATTTTACAAAATCCCTATTTTACAAAGAAATATATTTTTGCATTTCCTTTAGTACCAACAATTTAGTTTCTAGAGAAAACTGTATTGCTTATTTATGTTATGTATTTATGTTTGCTTATTTATGTTGTGTATTTTTGTCACCATGTGAAGTTAAAATTAAACAGGATAGTTTGGGTTTATAAATCATGAAATATTGAATTACCATTTAAATTCTATTTTTGTAAAGAAAATTTACATTTGCTGTTAATCAGTGATTAATATGAGGTGGCATTTTCTGCTAACCAATGATTACCATGAGGTGGCATTTTCTGCTAATTAATTATTGACATGAAGTGGTTGTTATTCTTGCCATTCATCAGATTAATCCTGACTTTTGCTAAATTAATATATGGCACTTGTCTCATTGCAGAGGCATTAATACTTGTTGGGCAGTTTTAAATAAATCATGGAAGCCAGGATTTTATATGTGACAGCATCACATTATCTTTCCTCCCGTAATGGAAAATGAAAACAAAGGGTCAGTGCAATCCTTGGAGCCAATGGAGATCAGATATCCTAAGGCTCAACATCTAGCCACAGACTCTAAATCCCAGAAGGAACCTTGTATGATATGATCTTCAACTGGATTCCAAATACAAGGTGGCTAGTGGAAATATGTGTTATGACCAGGAAGGAAGAAAAATAGAGCAATACAAGCATGAAAGGATCCTGAGTTAGCCAGAGCTTAGAGATGCATCTTTTTCCTATACTTTCCTATATTTCCTATATATTTTTTTATATATATATATATACACACACACACACTTTCTTATGCTGTTTCTTAATTGTAAACATCCCCAAAGCACTATAAACCAATGAATATCAGAATCTGGACTTTATTTGAATTTGAATTCAATTAATACAGGTAGAAATAGAAAACAGATCTGCTGGATAAAGCAGAATAACATAACAAAGTCAGTGATTGTGAGTGTAGAGGGAGAGATAGGCACCTAAATTCAACATTTGAATGGTTTCCTACTTTTCTCCATACTCTTCAGAGGCTTTCTGAATCTGCAGTCTCTTTCCATCAGCCTAAGCCAGGGCACCATATAACCTCCCCTACCAGTCACCAGTTTATGCTTCTGCTACACAGCCGTACCTTGTCCTTTGAAAAGTCCTTCCCTCACACCCTGTCTGCTTTGCAGACTGAAGGAGAGTGCCCTCTCCTCTCACAAGGTTTTTTTTTAATCAGTGCAGCAGCTAAATGAAGGTGAGCAGGCAACTTTCCTTCTCACTGTTCCACTACAACCTTTCAAAAGAGCGTGAGATGGCTTTTAAATTACCTTAACACTCAGCACAATGCAAATGAACAGCCAGGCACTGCCTCTCAGGAGTGCACAGCACGAAGCACCACAGGCATTGCATCTGGAAGGACAGAGACACGACAAGAACAGCAGATATGATTGCCTCACCCCATTTCTCATCATGGAAGGTAAAGCCTTCTCTCAGAGAGTGAGAGCATTTTCCTCGGTCATGATGAATGAAACCAGTATTCAGGAGCTCCGAGGAATCCTCAGCACAGTCCAGGCCATGTTCCTCCTGCCTTCACTGGTATCATGGACTAATGAGTCCCATTCCTGGAGGTGGCAACTGAGATGGGCTATGCTGCTTGCTGACCTTGGGGTCCCCGAGTCCATCTCACATGCCCTTTCCATGAAAACATAGGCTGCACATTATCAAGTACTCCAGTTTCAAGCTTCCAAGTTCCTTTTACAAAATCATAAGGGGAAAATGTGTGCACACATTTTTCAGGAATGAAACATAACTTAGGAGTTTTCATTTAGGGCTGATTTATTCATCTTAACTCATCCCATTATTGGTATTTCTTAGAAATACCTTGTTGAATGAGTTAAGATGGTGTGTCAAGTTTAAATTTGAATTTCATTATTGTTGAAACCTCAATGTTAAAATAACATGAGGTTTTTTTTGTCTTTAATTTCCTCTTTTTTATTAAAAATAAAAAATATATATTTGAGGGAAAGTTATTGAAAGCATATTTTTTAACCCAAGGACCACCCAGACACAACGTAAATGTGCATTTAAGCAGTTTTAAAATATGATACTAGGTATCAGAGCAATTGGCATAGCTCCACAGGAGTATTATTTTTTCTGGTGTATCATCATGTCAATACAGATCTAGACACACGATTGTGAGATTACAGTATAAGTATATGAAGTGACCAGTCCTTTGACTTTATCTTTCCCTGTCAGACAAATTGAATTGCTTTCCAAATTGCATTTTTTGAACTTCAAGCCAATTTTAGTTATGGGAGAACAAAAGCAATTTTAACTTCCATGATTTATTCATTTAACATTAATAAAGCTGAAAAATAACAGTCTATTTGGTAACGGTAATCAAAATGGGCTTGTGAACCGCTGGAATTAAAGTACAGTAATGAAAGTGCTGACAGACCCTTTACTGTAGTGATGGGAACAGTATTTCTGCCTTATCCACACTATAATCTGTAAATACGGCTTCGTTCTCTTAGTGAAGTGTGGAGAGCGATTTATTATCATTGTTAGCATGGACAGGCAAATAACCTAACACACTTCTCAAAATAATGGTGTGTAAGTGAAATCCAGTCTGTCACAAGACCAAAAATAATACTGTAGATTTTGGCCTCATTCATCCAAAGATCTCAAAGTGCTCGGCTACCATTAAATGTTGCCTGATTATTCCTGCCCTTCAAATGGGGAAGCTGAGGAGCTGATAGATCAAGGATACAATTCTAATGTGATTTTTTTTTTTTTAGAAGTGTTTTTTTACTGATTGCAATAGAACCTGAACTAGGTGTCATATGACTGGATCACAGAAAACATCCACAGAAAAGCCCACTTTAACAAAAACTTTTTCTTTGATAGCTAAGGACTTACAGTGGTCCCAAAGACTGTCAGTGTCTTCATCAAGCTTGAATTGCATAATCACACATTCCAATTCTGTTGAGTTGCACTGAAAATTATTAATCTGTGATGGCTAACACTTTATATGAAGTAATACTAAATGCTATTAACACTGGGGCTAATACTGCAGTTTGGTGGTGAAGGTGAGCTCAAGGTTCACAATTCCAAAATCACTCAAAGATGCTGCACAGATCTGTAAAAACCAAGCCCTGAACCCTTGGATCATACCACCCTAGGAAATAATGTTAAATGTTCTGACAGTGATCCTATAGATCACCTACTTCTCTGAAAGGTAGCCAGGTCTTAAAGATGTGACTCCTGCTGAAATGGCTGAAAAGTGAGGTTTCTGTGATGTACACGCTGCTCAGCGCCATTTAATACAATCTTTGGTTACACAAATACACTTGTGGTCTCTTACAGGACTCCTGCCTCTTTTGGCACCCAGCCAAGGGGGCTGAATTCATGCACACAGGTATTTAACTTCACCTTCACCGTTTAATGCTCAAGGCCTCCTGCCATATCCATTGCACGCTACTTAAACCCTGTTCTGATGACGGAACTAATTTCCTCAAGAGATTTGCTCCAGTGCTCAGTACTATAACAGATGATTGCTTTGCAACTATTTATTAATTTATAATTGCAATGGTCCTCAGCAGGGAAGAGGTCATTTTGCCCCCATTTTATGGTTGGAGTGTTACCAGACAAAATGGAGATGAAGACAAAAGTAACCCGTGCTGTTGGCTGTCCAATTCTGAGATTTCAAAACATCCAAGAACACTATGAGTTAGAAGTGCCACGGGGAGTGACCTTAGCTTAGGCTGGCTGGATGTTCTACAGCTAACTCCAGGCTACACAGAAGAAGAGGAAATGCGTGCAATGAGACTCTGAAAAAATCACTGGGAGTGACTTTAACTTTGCGCTGGAATTTTACCATGGCAGCATTTATGGGGCTTAACCATGAGATACCTGAATCCTCAAGCCAGTGGATTCATTCACTTTAAGTACCTCAGCAAGTGAGAGGGCGAGCTTGAAAAAATAACCTTGATGGCTACTCAGCCCTGATTCTTTCTCAGAAAGAGAAGGCATATACCATATGAAGTTGTGAAGTAAAATTTATTCTGAAAATACTTCATTCTGCATCTGTGTAAGCCTTTAAATGCATGTGCAGAACCACTTTTTCAGATTCTAAAGAAAATGCTCCCTACTACATCAGACCTTCAGCCAAGGACCATCCATGCTTTATCAAATTCCAATTAACTGTAACTGCTCAAGCTCTCAAGCCCATGGATATCAGCCCATAAACATGTCTAAGCCATATAAGGACATTGGTGTAAGACAATGAGAACAAATAAGCATCGCTAGGAGCTATTTCTGCTTTTGGGATCTTTTACCATTTGTGATGTTACAGAGCTGTAACTACACATGATTTTTGAAATGGTGACTGATTCTCCAGAGCTGGCCATTAAAATCAGACAAAAACTCAGTCTTTAAATCAAAGTTCTCTTTAAAAGTTATCAGTAAGGTATGTCTATAATGGATTTTCTGTCCATTTTTTGTTATCCTCCTTTAAAAAACATAAAGGTGTAGGGATTCCTCCAAGTGATATTAATGTTGCTGCTTTCCTGCAAGCACCTGATTAGGACAATGAGGAGGAGGCTGCAAAGCTTGAAGAGTATGAGAAGGAAGAGAGTGAGAGTCTCAGGAGAGACCTCAGAGCCTGCAGATCATGCTCAGATGAAGAGGTTGCTGAATTGGGCCACAGAAACACTGGAAAGACAACCTGTTAGGGAGGAGAGGGGGAGGCTGCAGAATTTGCTAGGACTTAAAAAGTTAATGAATTGACTGCAAATAGAACTTGAAGCGAGCTCTGACTTTACTCTTTTAGAGCATTGCAAGAGGAGTTGGCTACAAGCATTTTCGATTTCTGTTCTAGACTCCTTGCTTTGAATTTCCTGGAAATATACTAGCCTATTTCTGAACACAGTCTGACTTTTGACTTGAAAAACCATTTGATCCACTTTGGGAAGTTCATGTGAGGGAAGGGGGTAGAGAAAGCTTGCCTCTCTCTGTTTCTCTCCTCATTCTGTGATGCATGCTGTACACTAATGGAGAACAGCAGAATGGTAACAGAGGTTTCCTGGATGTTGTCTTCAGAGAAGACACAAAGCAGAAGCTATTTCCAGAAGTAAGGTGAACTATGATGGACCAGTTGTCTGCCCCAGTATAGCAAATTCTGATAAGGATCCCCCCAAAATTTCTGTGTTTTCCTGCCTGTCAGTCTCTGAAAGTGTAATGCAAACTAATTTTTTGGCTTAGCAATGGAACTTGATCATTTCTTTTTGGTATGATAAAGAATAAAGCACAATCCTTCCTCTCCATTATAAAAGAGCATATGAACCAAAAAAAAAAAACAACCAAAAGCAGCAGTGAGAATGGTTGGTAAGTTGCTTCTTATTCTTTGATATATGAATTTTGAAATAAGCTGACATTCGTTTTATCAAATATAATTGTATCTTGCTAGTATAAGATCTTAGCATAAAACTCAGCTAATTAGTCTTTCTTGGAAAATGGGAAGAAACTCCCATGGATTACATTACTTATCAAGCAAATTACATTTTCAGATGTAATTATTCATGTCACTGCTCTTTCTTTAATTTTTTTCTAAACATTAAATCTTGTGTTTCACACACATTTGTACAGAAATCATTACAGTGCTAAGAAGAAGAATAAAAAAGGGATAAAATAGGCTGCCTACAGACATGCTGTAGCTTTAATGGCCTTTTCTGCATTTTCAGCTCAATAGAAACAAACGCCAGATTGGACACAAGCCATACAGACATTTAATAGACAGCAGCCGGGAATGGGGTGGCCATTTGCTGGCACGTGACAATAACTGAGAACATCTGAAAAAGTACCAAGACCCAGTTTATTTTTAAAGCAGTTTCTAAGATAAGTAAGGATAACCTCTTCTTGAGGAAAACAGAACATCTCAGTCTGAAATCTCAGCATATGAAATTTGCTTTATATTTTTTTGTTACTGACAGCATTAACCCACTGATTAATTGTTATCACATCACTTTATATCTTATAAAGTAGTGCTGAGTGTTGCCTCAGTGACTTGTTTAAACTAAGCTTTGGAGGAAAAAAAGCAGTTCATAATTTTTCATCTTAGGTATCCACTTTGCATTGTGGATGCTTATTTGATGCAAATTGACCTAGAAACTAGGAAGGTTAAAATAAAGAGGTTTCAAGGGGAAAAATATTTATGGAAAAAGACCACAAATGCTTGAAAGTGTGCTTCACAGTTTACCAATCCCTTTGTCAACAAAATGAGCTTCTACAGCTTTAAAACTTGTCTTCATAGTCAGACTTTTGCACCTTAGGTTAGTTAGCTGCTAATTAAGATGCTACTTAAAATGTTTCCCCAGTCAGTGTATACACATCTGACAAGTGTATTCTAAGATTGGACCAAGAATAAATATTTGTGGTTTGATGAAAACACAGGGGAGTGTTCATATCAACTTCTATAAACAATTGAAGTGACTGTAGATAATCCAGCATTATTTATTTTGACGTAAAAAGTCCTATGCTGATATAAACATCCTCAATGCAAAATTGCTTGTTACTGCCTTTGTAAATGCAAGATCATAAACAAATTTCTGAGGACAGTTAGATATGGAGAATATTAGGCTTAGTGACCAATATCACCTATCCCAGGTTGAAGAGCAAGAGACTTCATCATAAGAAATGGCAAGATAATTTGTACATACCTTTTTAATGATAAACGCTATTTAGCAGATGATTTTGTATATTCCACAACAGTTTTAGTTTGAAATATTCTTCTTTAATATAGTTTTCTAAGTCTTATCAGCATAAACAGTCCCTCCTTTTTTGAATGGAAGCATATACTTTACCTCACCCCCGTCTCACAGCATCAAGTTCCAGAGGCTAAATATGGATTTTTTTAAAGCCTTCCCCTTGAAAGCTTGCATTATTATACAGCTACCTAGATATTATTTATTGTTTTAAACAGTTTTATCACCTTCATTTTTATTCACTTCCTTTGTAAAATAAATACATCTAATATTTTCTTCCTCTCTTCAAATGGAAGTTTTATATTCCTGTGCTATTTTTTAATCTATCTTTGAGCATGCTGTATGTTTGGCTTGTATTTTGGGGAGTGAAAAGCTGAAAATTGGACAGAGAATTGTAAGAGTAAAAAAAAACTGTCTTCATAAAGACACTGTAATGTTTTCTGTCTTAGTTTTTATCCCATTCTTTATGCATCCAAATATTTTTATTTATTAAATTTTTGGCTTTCTAGCCCCTAGTGTACATGGAGCAAGAGTTTCATCTATCTCTTTAGAATAAAATAATGCTATTTTTCTGGAACGGGCAGAGTTACTATAGAACCTAATAAGACATTGTACCAGATGCATACTGCTTCTTCCAATTTATAGCAGAAACACATTGCATATTTTAAGTTTTCTGAATAATTTGTTGTAATCACTGGCCTTACCTCATCTCTCTTGTGTACATCAATGTGCTTGTAAATTTGGTCATAAATATTTGCATGCATAGGCAAACAGAACTCCTGCATATCCCATGCTTATGGGAGCAATTAAGTGTCTTTCTCAAGTTGCAGGTGGCCATTTTGAATACTGACTTTTTGAAGACTTGTAAAATAGTTCCTTTCTAGGACTCTTAGTTAAAATCTCCTGCTTGAGGGCTGAATGGCACAAGAATCTTGTTGCCTGTGGGCAGGTAACTCATCTAAATCAACTCATTCTGTTTACTCATCTAAAATATGTTCTACCTGAGTTGTAGCCTGAGGCTGTGACTTTCAACTCAGTAAACGTGCATTTTGCTTTTCTTGAAGAAACAGGAAGGCATCCCTAGGTATTCAGGATGGATAGCACCTTTTTTGCTGGTTAAAGCTTGCAGGCCTAATCCTTGGACCTGTGCCACTTAACACCAGTCAGCTAAGAAGTTTGCCTTTTGATATTGCTTTTCAGTTCTGTCCTTCGGACTTCTCCTAAGCCATACAGGAAAAAAAAAAAACAAACAAACAACCAAAAACAACACCAAAAAAAAGCCCCAAAACAACAAGCCTGCAGGGAGGTTGCTTGTCCATCTCCTTGAACTGAGCTAGATTAAGATGGAGGACAATTGCACTTCTTCAACAGTTTGCTTATAGGCATTGTCAGTGCCAGATAGTCATAACCACCAGGCTTTTCTCCAGCAGAAGCTTCAGTCACCACATAGGGGAGAATGTGGCACATCTTCCTTCTTGGCTTGGACAGGGACTTAATGTTAGAAAGCTTTTGATATGCTCTGGGCCCAAAACTTGAAACTATTCTATTCACGTGAGAAGTCTTTTATCCTAGTGGGCTGGTCAGGCTCTAAGTAAAATGCAGAAGCAAACTTTGTAGGATCATAAATATGTGATATTGTAGGATCAGCCAAGTGTTTGTAGGATACCAAAATTAATCTCCTAACAAGAAAGAGTGATAGCAAAACCTAAATCCTGTGAGCACTTTATATGCATCAACAAAGATCTCACTTTTTGAAAATAATATCTGATTTGTAACAGCTTTTTTTAATCAAGAGAAAGTCACCTGAAGAAGCTGTGTGCTTACTTGGTGCTATTCCTAAAACTCCTCTGGGTACCAGCATATCATGCTTACCAACTGAACTGTTAAGTCAGAAGGCACTAAAACGTGTATTTTAATGTGACAGTGCTTCCTCCTTTTCACCTTCTGAAAGCACCCCCAAATTAAACCCATGATGTGTAATTGTGGTGGTCTGGTCCTCACCCCATAACTGCCATCTGCCAGCATCTGAGGCAAGGAGCAGAAATGGACACACCTGATTTAGGAGGACACAGGGCATTTACTTCTCTTGTCACAGAAATAGGAATTGTACAAAATATTTTATTATTTATATTGAAAATGTCCTCCGGTTGGAGACTCATTTGCATCAGCATGCTGCCCTCTGCTTGTTATTTCTTCACTGCAGAAAGGTACTTCTCAATGTTATCTGTATGAAAAGCTTTTGGATTTACTTTATTTAGTTTGTGAGGGTTTTTTCCCTTAACTGCTGAATAGTGCAAATAACCTGTAGATCTATGCTGAGATAAGGAGTAGTGAAGGGAATTTTTGCTCAAGGCCACTGTGCTCAAACAGACCTGGCCAGCTCCTACAAAACCATGTAATCAAGACTCAGAAAATGACCTTGACCTACCTCTCCCTTTGAGCCCCCAGGTCAGTGAGTGTTAGACTGGATATTGAAAGTTAATGAGGCTGCAGCTAGAATAAGTCGCGTGTGAGACTGTGGATGAAGCACAGATGGCCGAGGAGGATCACAAACAGCTTTCCTGTTGGATTGAAGGTTAGGGAGCCGGCAGTGAAGTTCAGCCAGGACCTAGGTAAAGGTAGGGAGAATCCTTATTCCCTATGGGACACAGGAATTAGGCTGATGGGCTAAGTCGCTCAGTCAGCATGAAACAGCTAATTTTCAGTACTGCATTAGGTGTAACAACTACCCCAGTATTTGTACTCAGTGCCTTATGTTGCTGTGGTCAGTCCATCCCTGGATATACCCAGGTGATGAAGTATGACACTTCTACAATGCACAAATTTAATATGTTTTTATTATGAATGTTGTGCTGGGGGAAAGTCCTGGGTCGGCCACATGACTGGTCATGGAATCTCTGGTGTTCAGCAGCTGGAGCTGCAGAATCAGTGACAGTCCTTTTTTGCTCTTGGCACTAGGCTTGATATTTACTTAGTACTGATTTTCTTTGATTAAGAAATTGGCTGAGCTATCACAGACATCCCTCCTGTCTTTCTCTTCTCATCTTAACTTGAACTGACTGTGTGGCAAAAATGAAAACAACAGTCAAAATCCATGAAGGACTGTACTGCAAAAAAATCGGGGGGGGGGACAAAAAAGTTATAAACTCCTAATAATACACAGTTTCTTTTCTACTCATTTGTGAGACTGGTTTTCGTACTTGCAACATGAACCACTGTTTTCTTCTGTGGTATTCAAGTTAATAGATAGTCAATCTTTAGGGTATTAATAGTCAAAACCATTTTGGAATAGTTTCCTAGACGTGGTCATATTGCTTCCAAAAAAGAACAAGTCAAACTTGAATATGATTTTTTGATATTAGAAAGGTAATAGATTTGTCTTCCTTTCTTGGGGCACAATCTCAGCGTCGTGTTTGGAGATCTGCAGTCAGATTCCATGACAGCAGAGTTCAGCTCAAAAGAAAAAAATCGCACCTTTCAAAAACCTGCTGAGAGTTCCCTTGTTACAAAACACAAGCAAAGAGCAAAAGCTTAAATATTCATGTAAAAGTGATGCAACATCAAGAGTAATAACAGCATATGGATATAATTTTTTCCTCTGAAACTGGCAATTATGATTCATGGTCTGTAAGTTTTTACTCTTGCCCTATCTGCCGTTTCTAAAAGTAAAGCAAGGTTAAATGCAGCGGATAACTCTGAAGGGAAAGAGCCAATCTGTCAACTGAATTCAAAAGGTTGTCAAAGCAGAGGCATCATATTAAAACAATTAGAAGATCCACAGCACTTAATTATAAAGAATGTCCTTATAGCTGAGCTCAAGAACAGAGTAGTGTTGTAGTATCTGTACAGTCATACAGCAAGCAATATATCCTAATGGGCTTTATAGCTAATGAAGAATGACACAGAATGCAAATCTCTTATTAATCTGGATTAAGCAGAGAAAACAAACTTGTTTTAAACCTAGCCTTATAAACAGAAGGTCTAATCCTGAGCCTGCTTATATAGGGGTGTTAAACTAAATACAGTAGAAATGGTGTGTTTGCTCAGTGGTGGAGAACAAAGCAGGAAGCAGCCCTACTGACTGCCAGCAAGGGGGTTACTCTTTGCAGTGAAATATGAGTCACGGGATCACACACACAATTAATAAGCCAAAATCAACACAGGCGGGGAACATTAGGCTCATTTGTTTAATTATTCACTACAGGCAAAGTCTGTTGTTCATTTGATTTCAGAATCTGGGCAGCACCATTTTGCGCTGGATCGGACCCCATTCAGATCTGCCTCTAGACCAAACAAGGGAGTTTCTGATCCAAGCAATGGCCACATCTAAGAGCTTTGGATAAAGTAGTATTTAGCTTTTGTCTAGGAGTTATGAGCTGTCTGCAAGGTATAATGGCTTAAATTGACACATGCCAAAAGATCACTAAACTTTCAACAGCTGTATTATGTATCAAAAAGCATTTTTATACATAACATTCACAAGGAAAACAATAACAGACCAAAATCAGATTCATTCAAATACTCAGGAATTTGGTGAGAATCTTGATTATTGGTTTTTGAAGAACACTTCTGTGATTAAAATACACCATTTCAGCTACATGGAAACATTTCATGCAGACGTGTCAGTGTTAGCAGATTAAATGGAGCATTTTATCACATTTCATAGGAAGGTTTTTAAAAGATAAAGATTATTGGGTTTGGTCACCAGAATTGGTGTGGCTGGAGAGAATTTTATTCTGTGGCACACTTCCAAAAACTTTCATTCAGCCCACTGTGAGCAGAAAGATGCCCACACTTCAAAATCTCTCAGAAAACTGAGCAGTGATCTGTAAGCCATCCCTGCAGGCCAGTAATTATTTTGCACAAAGGGAAGCTAAGGTATCATTTATCTTTTGACCACGAAATACTGACTGATAAGAAACCAACACTGAATTTACTATTCATTTATTTTCTAAAGGAAAGGTGAAATCACCTAACGTTCCTTGGGTATTAACAGTGGTATCTGGCCATTGAACTGATTCAATGCTTGTATGAGGAAGAGAGAACTGATGGCGAATGTCAGGCATCAGCCTTTCTGCAACAATGAAGAAAATAATGATCACCTAGGTAAAACTGTTGCTAGTTCAAAATATACACTAAGCAGAGTTAAAAGGAAAGATTCTTCACTGTGTTCCTGTGAACATATTCAGGCACTTAGTGCACGTCTGGATGTTCAGGAGTCCTGACCTCTCTCAGCTGGTTGATGGATTTCAGTATTTAAGTAGCTGAGCAGGAGCTTGCAGGCTCAGCACTTCTGTGCATCAGGCCACCTGTTGAAGTGCCTAAATATAGTCCTCTGAGCTTAACCTCAGACTTGACAACCTTGGCTATTACAAACTGCTATTGCACCTCTAGCAGTTATTAAAAAAGCAGTTCAAGGATCCTGTGGGTCAGGAAATTAGCAGGAAGACATTCCCAGCTCTCTCCATGCAGAGAGAAAGGCAAAGCTGAATGCATTAGCAAATAATATAATGAGATTTGGCAAATAGCTGAAGCATGAGGAACCACTGTGTTATCACTTAACACTAAAGCCGATGCCCAGCTGAAGCTTGCCACTAAACAGCTAATGCAAACTGAACTGTACCCGCTTCTTTAAGTGGCTGTATCATGTTTAGGTTATCAAAGCATAAAAATCTAACTGTAGTACACAGCTCAAATGTGAAAACTCATAATGTTTCTCGAGTACTGGATGAATCTCTTTATCTCTCCTTGTAAACATTGATTTGGTTTGGGAGCTGAAGAAGTTACTGGAAAACACATTTTAGTGATTAAAATAAATCAAGTAGTCTCTAAGCTCTGAGCATGTGATTATTATGCCCAGGGATGCTTGCATATGACCATTTGTTTTTTAAACAAGATCATTGCAGAATAAGTAAATAGATCTGTATATGCAGCTGTAGTGTTATTGAGGAGACTCACACCAGTCTAGTTATTCCAGTCCTGTGGAAATGACCACTTGCAATCTTAAAAATACCCCTGTTATATAGCTAGGTCTGCAGAGATGTTACATTTGTGTACATTTCTGTGTATGTTATGTAAACAGCACTGTTACCCTCTAAGTGAACACAGTCCTAGGATTAGCAATTTTTACAAGATCATCAGGCAGCATCTTGTCAATAGGATTAGCTTGCTTCATTTTCAAAGAGAGAAAACAAGAATCTGAATTCTCAGAACACTTGGTAAGCGTAAACAAAAATACCATGGCAGTACAATCACTTCTCAATTGAGAAATAATACTGTTTTTTTGTCCTGAATGCCAGAGGACCCATTGAGGAACATGTGACAGAATGCTGGGAAAGAATAGAGTGTTACAAAAGGAAAAGCCAGTGCAGTTACAGTAATGGATGTGCTGCTCTGCTGGGGGTCTTGGTCAGGGACCACAAGTTCTGGAGAACACTTCCAGCTGGTCTTGATTAAGCGCACACTGCCAGCACAAGTACTGAGATCTATTTCCAGTGAGAACTTTGAACCTTGTTTATGGCTAGCTGCCCCCACCAACAACCACCTGACAGTCGGTGATGTTCCACCAGTGTCTGCTGAGCATGCTGGATGCTTCATAACAAGCAGCTGGGGAAGCACAGCCTCCAGCCAGGGAGCCAAATATTACCACAGGGAACCAAGTACTAGCTCCCATGCCGTGTGCTCGCATAGAGCTTTGTGTCCCACGTACGTCTCCATCATGTTACTGCCTCAGAAAGGGCTGCAGACTGGTCGTACAACAGCTCTGGTTTTATACGCTAGAAATCATTATAGCAGGAGAAAGTTACTTCTCAGAAAATTCTCTGTGAGTACTTTGCACTCAGAGATGGCTGCTGGACTTTTACACAAGTAATTTCTTTGCTACCAACTTTCATGTGCAAATGTTTTTCAGTGAACCTTACACTTAAATAGGAAAGATGAAGATCACTCAGAGTCAAGCTGCAGGACCTTTCTTTTCTGATGGATTGCAATATGCCTGGAATAGAGGTTTTGGTCCTATTTTACCTCCAGTTAATTGATTACCAATTAACTTGAGTTAGCTGAATTCAACACTAAGTGCTGGTCTAGACATGCCACAAATGTTTGTTCCAGGACATTCAGAAAAAAAACCACAAGTATTTGAATCCTGAAAGAAAAAATGTGTGGAATATCCAGACTAGCATTAGCAATTGTGCTATTAGGTCAAGTTAGCATTGCAATTAATTACTGTGGGGTAAAGGGTACTAAAAGTGCTGGCACTGACATTACCTAATAAATTTGGTGTTCCAGATTGCCACTGACAGAAAATTAATTCTTTCATATCACTTTGAGCTGGTCAGTAGATATGTGAGAATTCACTGATCTCAGAGTATAAGGTTAAAATAAATATGTAAATGCTGTAGGTAAAATAAACTTAGCTACACAAACATTAACAACTTTCTTGTTTGTAATTTTTATGTGTTACTTAAAGTACTAACAATGTATTTACATTACATCTTTGCTTTGGTATGTTAATTAACTTAAGCTTAACAGTCATAAACCACCAGGAATGTAATGAAGAAAACTAGTATTTGCTTTACTACCTTTTTCCATACTTTAAAATATTGATGTAAGCTCAGTTTTTACATTCTTATGCTTTTCCTGTCATTTAAGTCTCCCCCCTTTGTCTTCTTAAATCTTTGTTCTTCATGGGTGGGAACAAGCAGCTCCACATCTCAACCTGTTCCAATTAAAGTAATATAAAAAATAACATTGTAACATTTTCTTTGACTGACATCTTCCAGAAGAAATAAGTGTTATGATCAAATGATAAGCCAGCTCCTACCCCATGCACTGCACATTTATGTTCTTAGTCACAGCCTCCCACAGCTCTGCTCCCAGCCAAGTGGGATATGTAATGGTATTTGCAGTTTGCACCTTACATTTTATCCCCTGCCTTTCCATGGGCAAACTTCTTAGTTTCCTTGTGTTACGCAGCCACAGCGAAGGGGCGTGATACCTCCCCTCTACCACACAGTATTTGTAGAGTGGGAGCCAACCATGTGAGCCTCATGTCCAGAGTACTTGTCTCGTGAGTTTGGGAGAGGAGGCTATCAGACAACTTGCATCACATCCAGGCTGACCGAACAAATATGGAGATCCCACTTGCGATGCCAGCTTCCAAAGCTCTTTTCTGTCTCTGTCCTGTACATGAGGCAAACTCTCTCAGAAAATCCCTGTATCACAACCCCACATGTTAAGTCCGATGTGTGAAGAAAGGGTTGACAGCAGCCTTTCCTAAGCCCTAAAGGGGCTTATACAAAAGAGGGAAAGAGACTTTCTGCACAGGCAGATAAGTGACAAGACAAGGGGGAACGGTTTTAAACTGAAAGAGGACAGGTTTAGATTAGATGTTAGAGGAAATTCTACTAAGAGAATGATCAGGCACTAGAACAGGTTGGCCAGAAAAGTTGTGGATGCCCCATCCCTGGAAGTGTTCAAGCTGGATTGTATGGGGCTTGGAGAAACCTGGTCTGCTGGAAGGTGTCCCTGCCCATGGCGAGAGGACTGGGAATAGATATCTTTAAGATTCTTTCCAACCCAAACCATTCTATTATACTGTGATATACGAAGACAATGGAATTCATCAACCAGTGGTATGAGGAAGGCCACTCCATGAGGAAGAACAAGCTGGGAGCTGAGGGTGACTCTAACACAAACGAGAGTCTCACCAACAAAATACATCCCTTGAGCAGGGGCAGTGAAAGAACTTGAGATCCACAGGGTTTATCAGCACCCCACTGAGCATAAAGAGGTGAAATAAAAAGTAAAGTTCCAGACCAACTCAGGAAAACCAGTAGCAATTTGGAAAGATAAGAAGTTGAAAGGAAGCTTGCTGTCAATGAGGTACTGATCAAATCTTTATCTCCACTGGCTGCTGAGCTTCTGCTGAAATAAGTTAAAAAAAGTTGTTGTATTTAATAATCTGTCTGCTCATGCCCAAGTTTTTGGAGTGTGTGAGCTGGGCTGGTGATGGAAAAGGTCTGGGTGATATGGCTTTAGCAGGGAAATACAGAAAAACAAGATGGGTTTGCAGGGACTGACTGATGTCAGCAGTGGGATAAGGCCCCATATGAAAATGGTCTGTTTTGGCAGATGATTGAATAATCAGGCTGTATTTTCCAGAAGGCTAAACCTGGCTAACTTCGGTAGCAATGTCTGCTGGCCTCTCACAGAGTATTCTGGCCTTATTTATGTGGAGAGTGTGAGTCTAGTGAAATTGGGCAAGCAGCCTGTAGGAATGTGGGAAGAGGCTGGAATACTTCAGTGGTAGAAACTGAAATTAGCATAGCAAAGAATGGAGCTTGTGGCATGGGTATGTGGATGTTATCATCATAGGCAAAGCTCTGACTTTTGAGGGGAGGTAACCCAGCCATCTCGGAGAAAGTTGGTGTGGTGCTGGAGGTCTTGTTAATGGATTTCATTCACTCTCTTTGTGAGTGAAGCAGAAATGGGGCAGAAACCAGTCTACCTGCCTGCTGGTTTCATAGACCCACAGAACACCTGAGATTGAAAGAGACCTTTGGCAGTTATCTTGTCAAAGAGCATAGGTTCACATCTAGATGGCTTTTGCATATCTCTAAGGAAGAACACAATTTGGGGATGGTGCAGTGAGGATAGGGGAGTTTGCACTTGGAGGAGACCCATGAGTTTCTTCCAATATCTGACTTTGGTTTGAGCCTCACCAATCCTTAACGATGGAGCAATTATTGCCTGTTAGGATTGTTGAGGCACTGAGAAGAATCTGGGTTTCCCCAGAGTAAAATGATGGTTATGAAGGAAAGATAAATGATGCTGATGGCTGCTCTTTTTTTCTCAAAGTCAACTGAAAAGTGTTACCTGATGCTATTCTTTAAAGCTGTCATGCCTAGACCATGTGTGTAATCTGGGCGATTCCTCCCCCACTGCCCCCTTTGAGCCCATTGCTGTTTTTGTAAATTCAGGGTCAGCTCACTTGCATTTTTTTAGTACTGTCCAGATCAGGTTACCTGTTTGATTACCTTTTCATCATACTAAATTAGTAGCTGCAAAAGCCTTCACATCCCTTCCCTAGAACATATTTGATGTTTCGCATTGTTAATTGTATAGCTGTTTTTCATTGAAATATGCCTCTTTCAGAAAGAGAAAAGGGACTTTATAGCTTTGGGTGTACCATGTAAACTTCTTAATTCCCAAGCAATGTTCTTATTTAGCGTCTGAACTGGTGTCATCTGGTAGCTGTGCTTCCTGGAGACATTGAATCCATATAAATACACTTAATGCTTATTTTCTATGTGACTTTTTTAGACCCTGTTGTGTTCTAAATAACAGGTTATATGAATGCAGTGTCTCACTCTGTTATCTGGATTTTGATTTTCTCAGATTTCATTTTACTTATAGGATGGTAAATTAGAGCCTCAGATGGACTCATTACGAGTCAGCTATTATTTTTTGAGAATAGCAAAAAAGCAAAGTTATGGAAGCATCTTCTTTCCCAATTTTGTTATTATCATTAAGCTTTTCAAGCTTAGCTTCATAATAATGCCTAGACAACAGTGGGGAATGGAGTCTCACTAATTGTGAGGATGTAAGGATTTTTGCAGATGTACATGAGTGTCTCCACTGAAGTGATTACAGTGTAACAGCTAAAATAGACACAAAATATTTAAAAAGAAAAAAAAAAAGGAAGCAAATACTCCTTCAGGAGCTCAACAAACATGGGAAGACATGGCAAAGAGGGTAACACGGTAACTACATCCTCAGGTATCTGTAGTAGGATGCAGTAGTCTGCCTACCCATGAGTCTTAGCAAGGAGGCTGCTGCCTTCTTATTTGAACTGCAAGTGCCTTTACTTTCCAAACATATGGAAAGGTACTTAAAAAATCTGGATATATATTAGGATTTAGATGCTCTCAAAACTTCAACTCCTAAGTCTGGAAGCTACAGCTTTTTTAACCTAGAGAAAACAGGTGTACAACACCAAGGGCTGATTTTCATACATGTTACTTCAGATCAGTGAAGTTCACAGAGTAGCACTGCATGTAAGATGGCTGTGATAAGTTCTTTTTTTTAAGATAAGGATCATTATTTATTATTTCAGGGATCAAATGCCACTTTATGCTGCTACTGCACTTGGAAGAAAGGGAACCAGCAAGGCCTTACTGTGCTAAAGGTGACTGATTTCTTTGCTGGGTGTAGAGTGCCACCTGCAGCACCAACTTAGAAGATAAAAATGAAATAAATGAAGCCATAGCCATGACTGAAGTGAATGTAATATTGTTATATTAATAGTGTAATGGACAAATACACAAGACTGAAATTTGAGAACATTTAAAAAAAGCCCCAAACTCAAGGTGCCTCTTATTTGTCTTGAAAATGGCATAGAGAAATTAATGAATAATCAAAATGAGTAAATGAATTGATAAAGCCAATACATAATTTAGTAAGAAAATATACTGGGAGTTTTTAGGTGGAATATATCCAGAAATACATGTGAAAAGGCGTCATGAATGTCAAATATATCTTGCAATTAAATTTATTTTAAGGAGTCCTTATTAGTCCTTAAGATTCCTTAAGACTTGGAAACTTACACTTTGATTAATGTTAATTTAAAAAGTGTATTTGAAAACATATGGTGAGTACTCCTCACTGAAATGGATGGAAACTCCTTAATTCCTAAATAGTTAGATGGGATTCGAGCTTTTAAACAGATTTCATAGTTGCTTGTCTCTTCATGTGGGCAAACTACCATCCCATATTTCCATACACTTGAAATCTGAGGATATTGCAGCTTATAAAAATGATTGCTTTAAAAAATATTTACAAATTAATTTGGAAACCTCTCAAATATATTTTACACTTCGGCAGAGTAGTGCATGCAGTCATTAAAGTAAGCTGCAGATGGAAGGTGATCTTTAAGGAACTCAGGAGTACAAGAAATCTGCAAAGGAAAAGGCAGATGGTGGTTGCAGCTCTGGCATCTTGTGCCTTGTAACCATTGTATCTCTGGCTTTGGATGCAAAGCTGCAATGTGCCTTAGAAAAGCAAGAAAAAGCATCAGTTTAGTATGTATACACTGGACTACAGTCATGGCTTCCAGATGCTGACCCCATATTGCTGATTTACCCAGAACATTACAAGGAAACTACCCCCAAAACCCCAAAAAACCCTGGTGAACTTGGGAATTGCTCTAAGAATTTTGTTTTAGTTACCACCAACCTGACTTTGTTGTTTAAAGGCCAGTGGTAATCTTACTGTCAAGGTACAAGGACAAAGGAATTGGCCTGTATTTTTAGGACTGAATGGAATTAGAATTTTATTTTTTAAGCAAAACAACTTCTTTCCTGCTGTTCTCAAAGGAAAAAAAATCGTAAAAAAGGGTATGATACAAAGGCATTTAGAAGTACTCCAGAAATAAACTGCAGCTTTGAGGTTAAATGATGTTTGTAAGAATATTTGTTGTAATCCATTAGCCTGAGTGACACTTTGTACAAGTTTCCATTTTTTCTGAAATACCCTTTGCACGATTTTAAAAGAAAATAACACTAATCCCCCCTCTCAATATTCCTGCTGGCTTCTGAGCTAAACAAAAAAAATCCAAAACCTAAATTGAGAAAAACAGTCATTAAGATCATCTTGGGAGCTAAGTGTTTTGAATAAGTCAAGAGGACACTGGAGATATTGATGTTCTGTTGATTATGAATTTGCATTTTCAAACTGAGCAAAAAAAGTTGAAAACTTTAAAGGAAAATTAAAATGGAAGTATAACTAACATAAATGACTTATGGATTGCTACTAAAAATGTCCTCTGTTTCTTAATTTTATAAGGCACAGCCAGTTTAATCAAAATAAACCAGTCATGGTTAACATGATATCAAGAGTAGAAACACATTTTAAAAGTTCAATTACTCAAAGGACAGAATGAAGACTCCTAGGTTCTTAATGAAGGATCTGGAGAAGTGATACCACATTTCTGAAATTAAACAGTAGGAAAATAATTTTCTTTCACTCATTCTGAAATCATGAGTGAATTTTCAGCAAATACAAAGTATTCAGCTAAATGTAGTTTTCAATCTGAAGGTACATTTGAAGGGGAAGATTGACACACTATTTTTCCTGTAGTTTCACTTTTAGCATAATGCTGATTTTTTTTGTATATATACACCCTTGGATTATGTTGAGTAATATTCAAGAACTTGAAAGTGCAAAGTTTGAAAGTCTAAGATAAAATATTCAAATCTAAATAGCTCATAGTAGTGTTATAGCTCCATCTCTTACACTGTTAATGGAAAAGTGGGGGGGGGGCTTTTACCCCATAGGACCTTACAGAAAAAAAAACTAAAGTAGTGATAAGGACGTTTCAGTCATGTCTGACTGCAGTATGATTTATACACTTGTCTCGAATTCTAGATTACTTGTTGGAAAGGTGATGAGTTTGAGGTAGCCTAGAATCCTAGCAGACTTTTCTGTTTCTTTTTCAGAAGATGCACAGTTTAAAGAGTGGCAAGGCAGGCTTGGGGAGCTTAAGCCACTTAGGTCAGTGCACCACAGATGGGGAATAATTTGCCTTTACGCCACTTGGCTTTCCCAAACCTACAACTCATCAGCAGGGTGTGCCTATCTTTCCTTTTATATTACCTGAGGTACAAGGTGTTCCCAAGCATGTGTGAGAGAAAGCTGGGAAATGCTGCTGCAGGCAAGTTTGACTGGGTCTCTAGGGAAAGAAAAGCATCCCTCTGAAAACAACTGCTTGTGAGCTAAGTCTTAAAATAAGAAAATCTAGTATTAGAATCTCCACAAGAGGGCATTATTGAATACTAAAATAACATTAGTTTCCAGAGCATGTGTGTGAAAGTGCTGGTGGCAATATGATTCAACAGATGCATTTTATTTTCACTCAGTTTTTCATAGAGCTACCCAGTGGTAGCTAAGTCAATGCTCTACAAAAAAAATAACCCCTGTCCAGTAACTAACATGAAACTGTGTAATAGTATTTAGTCCATTAGAAGATAATGGATTTACTTGGAGATATAGGAATGTAGTTATGTAGCTTGTTGGACACAATAAGAGGGCAGCAGGGGAATTTGATCTCATACAGTTGGAAAAGCTAGAGAAAGAAAGGTAAATGGAAGAAATATTTAGGAAAACTAGATCGTGATGTATGGGAGAGAATTGTAGCAAATACTGAACACAGTATAAAAAGGCATAATTAAACCACTGAAGAGAAGTTAAGAGAAAAACACAATGAAAATAGGTGTCCTTGGTATTTTAGTTATTGCCAGCTACAGAGAATTGACCATGTCCTTGACTGTGCACACTCCAGGTAGTGTTCAGTGATGGGCATAGGCTCTAGCCTGGAGGACGAAGTCATCATCCTAGGTCCACTCAGCTACCTGACACCTTCAGAGCCCTGTGTCCTTCCATCCCACAGGTTCCTCTTTATTTGCCAGGGCTGTGCATTTGATTGCTGCCCATGGTAGCTCAGCCATGTCAAAGGGCATGAATTTGCAATTATGGGGAGAAGAAATAAACAGAATGATTATAATAAAGAAAAAGGGGCTCAAGTGGCTCATGTTTATAGAGACTTTACAATTCAACCATATGGTGCATTCTGATTGTACTGAGGGTTTTTTTTCCATGCAATAAAGGTTGCTTATGACCACCAAGATTCAGGCTGAGATCTGCCACTGGAGTTTTCTAAATTGCAGTATCTTTTTCTCCTCAAAGAAGTCATCCAGAAAAAGCAAAGACATGAAGCCAGATGATTTTCCTCTGCCAATGAATATGCGTACACGGAGGAGCACTGTGCTGTATATCTCGTTGATCTGGTGGTTTCTTCTTCAGAGTACAGTTAAAGGCACTAACAGGCTCACAGAACCTGAGGAAAATGTTCCCCAGGTCCCAAACCACAATATTGTTATATTCAGTTTTGTAGAAACAGCTCCCTACTACACTTTGCTATTAAGTCTTTGTTAAAATACTTCCATTTCTATTGCCCCGTTTCCCACCTGATTGATTTGTTTATATATTATTTTGTTAACTTGGGGGATTTAACAGCTTCTGGTGAATATATAGGACTGACTAGACTTAAAGTAATTACTTTTCAAATGAGTTTTCATGCTTGAACGATCCCCTCTTGTCAAGAACTTCCTTTGGCTCTGAACTTTTTTTGCTTAAAACACATTAGAAAAACAACTCGCAAGAAATGATTGCACCCTTCAAAACTGCTGTTGTAATAACACTTCTAGCAAATTTGCTGTGGAGGAAAATTGTTAGTATTCTTTTGAAATAATTAAAGTGTATAAACCAAACAGGGTCTTTTTTTTAACGGGAGGGGAAGGATAACACTTAAAAGCCTTGTGTTCTCCTAAAGGACTGAAGACAGGAGAGCGTATACTTTCAGCACCTTGAAGGCAAAGATGGGGCTGAATCCAGCCAGAGAAATAATCATCACATTGGTTGTAAGCAAGCAAGAATGGGTCAGGAAAAAAAAAAATTTGAATCATCTTAATTCTAGAAGAGGGCAGAAATACCTAGGCAACATCAAACATTTGGTGAGCTCTGACCACAGCACGTGGTCACTGAAGAAGGTCACTAAGGACCCACCCACTGGGCTGCCCCGAGGAAGGGATTAATTGCTCATTGCTGCTATCCTGCCCCAGGGATACAGGGAAGTTGTGATGAACTATACAAGAACCTTAAAAGACCAATCTGTTCTGCCTGCTTTTGCTGTTCTTGCATGATTGCTGGTCCTAAACCTAGCACCTTGATTTCCACAAGTGCTGGAATTTGCTACTGGCTTCTTCTAGATGTGACAGCAATCGCTATAAACGCCATTCCATGTACTGTTACCCAGGCACCTAAAGTAACCTAAGAAAGCAAAAAATGCTCCAATCTGTTTTGTCTGTTACAGCGATGAAGGCCAGTAACAAAATTCTGAATTGTTTCTGATGATGTATCTTCAGCAGAAGATAAGAGTTGGGGTTAATTCAAACAATTGATTTAGGGAGAATCGGAAAGGTCTGGTTTTGACCAGACATTTGATGGACTGTAAAACACGGCTTAATTAAAAAGTGAGACACCGTAACAGTGACAATAGGTGGCAGTGTCGTCTCAAAAAAATCTATTTCTTATATTTTTGCTTCTGCCTGGATTTCCTCTTTTAAGGGGTTGGGAGGGAATAATAACCGTGGAGAGCATCGGAGTCAAGAGTCAAGATGATTACTAGCTTTCATCTGAGGTTAATTTTCTTCCCAGCTTTTTTTTTTTTTCAGTCATCATTTGCAAGATTTGTGTGAAGATTTCCTATTTGGAATTGACCTTGAATCCTACGGTTACAAATGCAGACTAAAAGGTAGTTTTTAATACTTGGTCTGTATGCTAGGATTTGAAAGCCTAAGGGGCTCAATCAACTGGAAAGCAATTCAATTGATTAAGGGATGAGTTGAAGCTGCTTAGGATGCTCTGCCTGCCTGTCAGCTCTTCTGGTGATTCCTTCAGGTTTGCTATTTCTTGGCTTTGCAAGCAGCAATCTCTTCTCCCCTGCTGCAGTGTGAGACCTTGCAAGCAGCAGCAGTGGGAAATGTCACCAGGCAGATGAACAAAACTATTCGCAAAGTTGATAACACTTGAGAAACAACCTGCCTTCCAGACTCACAGAGGTAAAGCTTTCCCTGTCCTTTTAGTTATAGGCTAAAGAAAAGCAATGGTCTGCAGCTTTGAACAGGGTTCAAGGCATCTCTGCTCCTTACACTATCACAAATGTTTTCTTGTGCAACCTCTGGCAACTTGCCTAATCTCCCCCTCTGCTGCTTAGTCTGTCCAATGGAGATAGCGGTTTAATTTGCCTGTCTTCAGGATAAAGCTTGTCTCTCACTCTGCTGTCCTCTGCTAGAGGTGTTCTGATATTGAGTCAGACTTGTCAGCTGTGTAACACAAATAAAATTACTTTATTGCTTAAGGGTTTCCAGGTTTGAGGGGAGCAACAGAAGCAGAGTAAAGGTAGTACAAGTGTGAAATCACTTAATACAAAGTGCTTCAGTGGACCAGGACCAGACGTGGTTTGATGATAAACTGGAAAGCACCAGTTAGATGAATGACCTAGAATATGGAAAGATCTAGATGAAATTTTCTGCTCTGCCAAAAAACATTTAAAGTTTCAAAATGATATGAAAGAACATTGATTTGTAGGAAATGGGATATTTATGGGGAAAAAAGGCTTGGAACCTACTAATATTAAGTTTATGCACAAAAGAGTAAAAATCATCATTTACTTACATACTTAAAGCCCTCAGATGAGTAATGAGAATTGCAGCACAGATCTTACCTGCTTAGGCTGATGTAAGGAGTGCTGCTTGTGGCTAGGTAGCAAAAGCACTTAGACAGGGTTGAAACTCCACTTTTTTATCTCTTCTGAGGCAAAGAACTTGATCTTGGTTGCCTTTCTGTGCTAGTTTATTACACAGGTCTATATTGGGTAAGACCTCTCTTTTCCCTCTCCAAAGAATTTGGGCATTCAAGTTGAGCATAGAATTTTTTCCTCTATATTACCACTGGAACTTTTTTCCTAGATGACTCCTGGGTTGGGGCTAGGGTCAAGACACAGTCTCCCACATTGTCTCTCAGGTATATGAGAACCTCTGCTTTCAGTGCGCTGTGCCTGTTCTCTATTATTTACTGGTACTGAATCCGCAGAGGGGGTATAAAAAGCCCAGGTACCAGTGCTGCTCTGATGCCTGATGCTCAGCTGCCAGCAAACACTGAAAGTGTTTGGATCATGAATCCTGTGGTGAATTTAGGTGAAAGAGGTTGTGCTTCACTGACTGCCCTGAAAGCTGCAAAATGTCACTCCGCTCCTGTTGTGGAGAACTGCTGATCTGTATAGCTAAAAATTAAGCTTCTCATATGTTTCCCTCTCAGGATCTTGATGCTACTTGGTGTGCAATGGGAATTAAGTCTCACTGTTGACATGATTGTTTTGAAATATCAACCTGTGAAATTTATTTGCTACGCAGCTCGATGAATCATGAAAAATAACCAAGCTTTTCTCTGGCTGTAAGTATGGGCATTTGTTACTTTTCTGGTTACAGCTGATCTTGGAAATGCTTGGATTGTGGAATTGGTGCACCTTGGTGGAGCGAGCTGACATTCCTATCATCCACAGGTTCCATCCTCTGGATCCTTCATCATCAGTTGGACTTTGCTCTGTAGGAAAGAAGTGTGTATGAATGTAAATGCCTTTATGATTCTATGAAAAGTAGCTCATCAGTAAGTCACTGATGAGAGAATTCCCATGTGCCAGGTCCCTGGCAGATAACCTAGGACAACAAACACATAATAAATATGGAGAATGGAATTATGTAGCAACTTACAATCACAGTGAAATGTAGGAATGCCGTTAGAAGAAAATAACTTCTTAGATTATAAATTTTGAGCAGCTGACTGTGTGGTATTTTAGATAGGATGATTATTATCCAGATTAACAATCTTTCTCCATGCCTGTTGCTTTTGGAAACTGTATCTCCTACTGACAGGACTTCTGAATATTTGCTTCCTGTATATCTACCCTCCCTGAAGTCTGTAGGGATTCAGTGGATAATGACTGTTTTCAAGAGCCCTGAAATGCTTAAATCCCACACCACTGAATTCAAGAGGAATTGAGTACCTAAACATATGCTGGGTAGCTAGGTTCTCAGAATAGTATTTTTTAATTTAAAATCCCAGATATAAATATTCAGTCTTGAATTATTACGAAACTAATAGGAAATATATGGTACTGTATGAATTATAATAATACATAACATAATAAATTAATATGTATGCTATAATTCATATCTTTGTTATAATTGCATATGAATTATGAATATGGTGTGGTATGAATTAATATGAAATTTATGGTTAAATTTGCACCAAGACCCACTAAGTTAGATCTGTGTAAATGTAAGAGATCTCTTTGCCCTATTCCAAGCAGGAATGAGGTAGCAGAAGATAAACCTTGAATATGTGCGTTCACTGGTTCTTATTTTCTCATCTGCTGCTGTTCAGTTTGTGTTGCTGCATTTTCCACTACGGAGTGGCTATTTGCAGAGGATGAGCTATTTTCCTGAACTGTGTTCTTGTAAAGCACTGCCCAAAGTAAATGGAGACGAGGAAGGCTCTCCCACATGGGTCCTTCTACATAAATGCTGTCAGCTATTGAGATGAGTTAGATACTTGAGCCAGCTGTGGGAACTTGGGTGCCTACTACATATTCCTGCTGCATAGCACTTATGAACAATTTTGTAGTTTTTATTGCACTAGAGAAACAGGAGCAAGACAGCAAAAAGCTGAAATTGCTAAAAACTCCCACCTCACAGCCTTTAAAAATATGACTCCAAATAATCAATATTATCTGATGATCTGGCACTAAACAAATGAATTATTCCTTCAACATTTATGCCAGTCCTTTATGTCTCTGTTCTTTTGTATTATTTCTTTAAGAACTTATTATTCTGCTTTCTGTCTTCATACAAAGTCTGAAATTGTGTTTACCATATGTGTCAGAGCTGGCCTGGAGCACTTCTAGTCCTATCTAAAATCTTGATATATAAAGGAGAATGTAACTTTATCATACTTTCCTCAGTAGAGACAAACACCATTATTGGTTTTCTTTTATGTTCCTTTTGTTTTTTAAGCTGGGGAGCGGGGAGAAAGAAGACTAAATTTTAATAGAAGGTTACATTATGATGTGTACAAAGTCATATCATTCATGTGTTAATATCTGTCCTATTACTAAAATCAAGTCTTTCAAGATCAAAATAAAAGTATTCATAATACTCCTTTACCTAATACTTAGAAATGTCAGTAAATAATAGAAATATTCCCTTCTGTAGATCCAACTGCTAGCTGATTAGGTTTGGAAATCTCCTAAATCTTTACTCTTAAGAGAAGAAGTATTGCACTTAAAACAGTGAACCTGTAACTTTAATCTTCCCTCATTTATCCCTTAAGTGGTCTCAAATCTCTGTGGCCCCACATTATACCATGATAACTTACTGCATTTGGAAAAGTAAAATAAAAAAAGTCTATAGGCAATTACTCTATTGAAGCAATTGTCAGGAAAAAATACCAACAGATGGTAAACCTTTAACTGATTTATCTGTGAGTAAAACTTGTGACAGATTTGGGAAAATACATTGATAGGTGCCTGTATTTCAAGAAGATAATGAGGAAAAAGATGTTATTAAAAACTAAGTGATTTTTTCCAAACTTGACATTTAAGTTTTTATTTTAGGTTTAAGCAAAAGTACAATTAAATAGTTGTTCTGAAATAGCCTGTCTCAAGTGCAAATACTGATTCATTCAAATCTCTACATGCCCCCTTGCTCCTAACATACAAATATATTTTCTATCAAACTACTTTCTCCCTAGCTTTTGATTACCAGTGGTTCTTTCTGTATCAGATTGATTTGCTGATCAAAGATATAGGTTGTCTGAATTCTATAGAAATCTGCCCAAGAGACCTTGCTGTGAAAATTAAGGGGGGAGCTTGAGTGCTGGAATAGCCATTTCTATTCATTAATATTTAAGTACTGTCTTAGAGGTTGTTGTAAGGAGAGAAAGTAAGTAGCTGAAGCTATTATTTCAAGCCTAAAATACATCCAAATACAGTTCTAGGAGAAACTGCTATCAAACCTGAAGTGTGTGTACAAGCAAGGTTATGTTGCAAATACAACCTTTTTCCTTTACTTGCTGTTTTCTCTCCCTACTTCTCTTGTTTCCTTATTAAATGACTTGGGGGTATAATTTCAATCTGGTAAGCATTAATATAAAATAATCTTCAGCATTTTGTAGAAGTAGAGGTGGTGACACTGGAACTGAACTAGCCTGCCTCTAAAAGATAAAGTTTAAATAAAAGAAATACTGGCTTCTAGTAATTTCCATGTCAGGCCAAAACTACTAGGAAGTTGTTTCAAATGTAAAATGCAGTATTTATATGTACAAATGGGGAAGACTGGGGTTTTGATGCTTTGGACAGCCTTAACAAGCTAACTATTTTCCTGCCCTACAGCCCTCATGCTTCCAAATTCTTTTGAAGAAGTATGAGACTGTTGCTTTTATGTTTCTTTGCCCCCTCCCACTATGCCTCAGATAAGAAGAGAAATGGATTTCCTAATGGGCTGAAGTGAGAAGAAAAGGGGAAAATATGATTCAGGAACCAATCTTGGTGTCTGTCAAACTTCGTAAAATCGTTTAAAGTGGCCTCATGTATGGATGCATGCAGATATCAAATTAATGTTTTGCTCAAAGCTTGCTTTTTGGGTCACCAGGTTTTGAGCACTGTAGACTTTATCCTTGAAATGAGTCTCTAAGCTCCATGCAGAAGTTGTGTAATGGAGTTGTTAATTATACTGTAGTACACATACAGTTATTGAAGTTCCATATGTGACCAAGAGGTGAGGTACTGAAAATAAGCTTTTTTTTTGCAAGATTATATTAATTTTCTTGTTGTAAATACAGCCCTGGATCCATCAAGAAAGAAGCTCACAGTAGGGTTCTTCCATGCTTTCAAAATCTGCTCTCTCCTGCTGTTTCCTAAACAGCTATTCTTTGAGGCCTTTCTTGAGCACCTGTGCAAGAGAAAGGAAAAGCTGATTTGAGATTTAGTTTTCTTTTTAGTGGGGAATGGGAATGGCAGGATGGGAGGGGAAAGGAGGGTGTTAGTCCTTCTCACTATGGCACTAATGAAAGTATGCTTCTCCATGAAAGAAATTTGTTCTACTTTGAAGTCAGCGGAAGGACTAATGACATGGAGGAGTTGACTAGTGATGTATAAACCATGCAAATGTCTGTATTTTAATCTTTAAACTGAAAGTAATTAGTGTCTTCTGTCATTTCCAAGGAGGTATTTTTCTGCCACCTGCTGTGGATACTGTTTCCAACACAACCCAAATACACATAGCACTTCACGCTAACATAAAGCTCTTGGTCTGAGCATGGTCCCTGAAGACCTAAATTCCAGTATGTGCAACTTTTCCTTACAGAAGAGAGTGTGGACAAGTCTAACAATTTGCTGAAGGAGGCATATTTCCAAAAGAGTGCATTTTCTGAGTCTTTGGTGTTTATCTTCTCTTTTGTCTAGATAGCTTATGCCAGTCTAATGTTTAAGTTGTGCTGTGACCACTAGAGAAGAAAAGAAACTCTTTCATACCTGTTTTTAAGAAAATAATCTGAAGTCAAAGGCAAAAAAACACAGTACAATGCAAAAGGTACTAGTGGTGCTTCTGGTACACTGTGCTGCTTTAGCCAAATAAATGGATACCTGCTGATTGTCACTCGTTTAGTGAGGATTCTCTCTGTTTCCTTCAACTCTTCCCTCCCCATCAGAATGACTATGGAATTAGTTCTCAATATTTATTTTGCTTTTTGATAGAGGTATCAGGAACAGTTCACCCTGAACCTTTTTTGAAACAATTAAATCTGTGTCTTCCCTTTTTTGGGTGGATGACTTTTTTTAAGATCAGTCTCCCAGAGAGTGATTTTATCCATGTTCTGGACATATATGATATATACTCCATATATATATATATGAATTTCTTAAAATGTGAACTTCTGAACTGACTTTCTCTGAAAGCCTTGCTTCCTTTTTTCTTTAGTACAAATTACAAATAATTCTGTGTTGAATTTAAAGTTTTAGCTGGGCCTAAGTTCAAGCAGGGTTATGAGACTGCCTTTGTCATGTAAAATACTTTAGGCAAGGTTTTAAGGGGTTTAAATTTCCCATACAATGGGTAAAGAAGAATTAATTCAGAAAGTCTAATTGCCTTAGCAAAAACTGAGCAGCCAAGGAGTACTTTGAGGGTAAGGCAATCAAAGAAAGATGACCCCTTTTTTTTAAAGAACCATATACCCTATGCTGATAGGAACTATAGAAAAGTTTCGTATAGTTTTTGCTGGTTTTTTTTTCCTTACAACTGATTTCAGCCGTCTTTTTCCTTTGCCTGCCTATTCTGTAGTGGGCAAATGTTTCGACTGTTCTTGGTGACTATTATTTCTAATGCTGCTTTCTTGTGCATTGTAATATGTGTTTTAAAGAAGCACATTTATAGTATTTCAGCTGGGAGTTGTTGAATGCCAGTTTATGCATGGGAAAAGTGTTTGTCCCGGCCTCTGAAACATTCCTTCTTCTTATAATGTAAATGTTTCCACTTGATATTTTACTGGGAGTAGTTTGCCAGTCTTTAGATATTACCAAATGTTTGTCTAGGACTCCTTTCTTAGCAAGATCTCTGTCAGAGAAATTGCTGATACCTGAAAGCTTCCAGCAGCCTCAAAGAAAAGGGAGCAGATTTTGCATGTTTAAGGTCAGGAAGGAAAGAAACCTGACTTTAGTCTCCAGTTACTATTGACTTGAACATAGTGTAGTGCTGGAGAAAGGTAGTATACTTACAGAAGAGACATCTTGCAGGTATTTGTCAGCTCCTTGCTCCTGCCTGCCATGCTCAGCCCGGTGGAATAGAGAAACTGAGCTTTTCTTCCCTGCATAACAGAGAAACATATGAGCTGCTCTTGAAAGTGGCAAATGAGGATGCTACTTGATTGCAAATGATTGCACTTGAGGATGATGATCAAGTTGGTACCCAGCAGTATCTATGTTTGGATGGTGGTATGTTGCCATAATTTAATCTGGCCAGGAAAATAAGCAGCTGACTAAAGACCTTCCTACAGCCCAGACACTGCGTAGGCTGGCTGGGCAGCAGGTGGGAGTCAGATGTCTGCAGCCCAGGGCGCCATATGCTATTATTGGCGCCTTCGGCTCTTGTGAGAGTGACGACTTAAGCCTGTAGCTGCCACCTGTCAGATCACTGCTGTAGGTTCTTCTCACTGATTTTGGCTTGCCGGCCACAATGGAAGCTAATTTCCTTCTGCAGAAAGGGCAGGGTGAACTGACACAGCAAGCAGTCTTTATTATGCCACGCTTCCCTTAAGGTTCCGTACAACTTTCCCACTAAAATTTTACTCCAGGCTCTCGATCATGGCTGAGAGAGTTACCAACTGTGCCAGCACTCCTGCGTTACGTGTTTTTAGATCTCTGTCTGGGCATGTTGTAGGAGCTCCTCCAGGCCTGGAACCAGGTATGTGTGCTCAGCAGTGAGAGTATACCCATCCCACTGTGCTCCAGGAGCCTGCACCAGGAGCAGCACCAAGCTGCTGGCTGGCACACATACAGTCCAGAGGGAAACTATAGCTTTTCTGCCTCTAGGGCTTGCCGATTAGTAGGAGTGAGACAGAGATGATACTATCAGTTCTCCCAATTAAAACTATTTTGAAGCTGTTGTAGCAGCCTCTGCAGAAAATTCCTAATTGCTCTTCCGGGCGTGAATGAGCGTCCTGTTTCCAAGGAAGGTCACTAAATTGAGATCATTAATGTAAGTTCTTCTTGTCTCTCTGACCATTGATATACTCTTGGCACTGGGAACACACGCATGTGATGATGCATGGATCATATCATAGCTAGGTTATGTGCAGAAGTGTAAACTCCTGCTGCTGCCATGATTCCTCAGATTCAATGTTCATCAATCCAATTATAGCATATATCCACACAGCTTGCAATTTCAAGATTATAAACCATGTCCACATATAGAGAGAGAGACTTGATGTACAATCCCATCCACTCCTGTAAAAGTTAAACATCTGAAAATGTTTGTGTAGCTGTCTAACAAAATTGTAAATCTGCAGAACTTTCCATTTTTCACACTAGGTGCCAGTAAGTAATTTGTTGAGAATGTGAAATTGAATTCAGATCCTGCTTATGACTGGCGGGAAAGCGGGGTGATAAAAGAGGAGATTCCACAGTTGTCTTGAGAATAGTGGTTGCTGCTAGAAGCAGTGACATATGTGAACATTTCAAAAAGCAAACCTTGTTTACAGTATATACCTGCCTAGCATCACTAAAATAGCAGAGCTGTCCATCCGAAGGCTGATTCTTTTGCATTCTCCTGGTTGCTGGGTATGACAACAGTCTTGTATCTCTTCCATTCCTGAAGTTCATGATAAAGGCACTTCTGTAGCTTGTGTGTGCTGTAAGGTGCCAAATGGGAGCTAGAATGCAAACATTATCCACTCTACTCTCTTAAGTCATCACTATCAGATGCTGAAAAGTCTGAGTATGTTATTTCCTGCTCTTATTAGAAACAGTATGGCAAAACCCATGTGAATAAAGTGTTTGATTTGAGCTTGACGAGAGCCCCAATTTAGCAAATCCATGACATATTTTTTGCTTCAAAAGCATTTTAGGCATGAAATACATATTATTTGCTCAATATATTTACATTTTTCTCTCAACTAGTTTTAATACACAGAAAACAGAAAAGCTAAGATTGTGCAAACAAAGCAAGCAATGTATTTGAGTTCAAAATTATAGAAAAACATATAAACAAACTGAAGGAACTGTAAAGCACCTGTCTGAAATACAAGATCTTTATTTCTTTTTTTCTTGTTCTTGTTCAACCTTGTCCTTTCCTTTTCAACCTCTTGTGGGGTAACAGCCATTGACAGTCTTCTGGTTTTAGGAGACGATATAAAGGCCCAGACTGAATTTTTCCCCCTTCCACCCTGCAACACCAATGTCTTCACTTTGTATGAACTCATTTGTTGGTCAATTTTCAATACCTCTTGGACCATAGACAAGCTGTGGGTGGAATAGGAGTAAATTTAAATCTGTGGCAAACCATCAAATCTGATTCCTGAAGAGTAACTAACAAATCCCCCACTTGAGATACTTATCTACATTGTAAAGATACTGTCTGTCACGGATGATTACTCCTTACATTCACCATACGAACAATAACATATGAACAATAATATCTCCTAGTGATGCTGGCAAAAGGTAAGACTTGCAGTGACAAACTCTCTGTGACTTTCAGTCAAAGCCTCCGTTTTCTTTTCACATTGATTCTTTTCTTCTTATTTTCTTTTTTCTTTTCTTTTTTTTCTTTTCCCAGACCCTTTTACTGCATTTCAGAATAAGAGGAAGAAATACTAGTCTTGGAACAACCTTCTCCAGTACCTGTGTGAATTAAGAGCAATGCAGAGGCAATAAAAGGAACTGAGTCCCGATTCTCCATCACCTTTATGCATTCTGTAGAATCACTCTGCAGAAGTACCATCAATCTACATCAGTGGCTCCTTGTTGCTGTATTTACCATGCTGCCAATGGCCTTGTGCTGTAACCCCATGGAACTGCCACTGCATTGTCAGTGGATGCTGGATTTCTGACACAGCAGCATCACAGACTTGCTGTGGGGAGAACTGACTTGATTGCCTTCCTTCTCTCTAGGGAGAAAGTTTATAGCCTGCTACCTATTTGTAACATAGCAGTTTAGAAATGCCAGAGTCTGGAAATTGGACCAAATGTGCCATTCATAGAGTTACAAATGGGAATCATTTAATGCTAAAAACGTCTTCTGCTTTTCCTTCACTCTCTCTTTTCTAAAGGTCAAGCTATTTGTAGAGAAACATTAAGCCAGCTGTAGAGAGGTTGCAAGACCATTCCAGCTACACTGTGATGTGATTTTTATCTCCCATCTTAACAGGCAATGTCAGTCATAATTAGTGTTATACATAAATTTCTCACTGGGATTCAGGTTTCACATGATTAGGAACTAAACTATGTAGAGTGCTGCTCTTCTGACTCTGGAATTTCAATTAACAGATTCAGTGATGAAAAACTGCAGTGAGAGATGATGACTGAGGTCAGAGGGGTTATCTTTTCTTATAGGAGTTGTCATCTTAAATAAGAAAACACAAATGAAAGAGGGTTTCATTAACCTGACTAAGGAAATGGCTGCCATAGATAGTGTGTCAGCAGGAAAAGCATGATCAGGATAAAATCCTTTCAGTGGCCTTGATCACTGCTGTAATCATCCTAATCCCCAATGGGTATGGTGACCAAGCACAGTACAAGCCTGCTATAGCCTAGCTCTTTTTCATCAGTGAAGCGTGTAAGCAGATTATTACTGGTCTGCTCAGTGCTCTTGCCAATCAAGAAACTTTCATTACTTTAGAGCAAAGCATAAGAAAGGCAGAAGATGAAATAAATACTGCACAGTGCTGGGCAGAGACAGAAATCCAGCGTTGTAGTCCAGGAAAGTGACCCTGGATTTCTTCCTTTTCTTTCAAGGGGCTCTTGAGCTCTGGAATCCCATTCTAAGAAACATTCAAGGGATACAGTGTTCAAAGGAGTAAAAGAAAAAAGTGAAATACAATTATAGGGTTTGCATTAGCACTGGAACAGTAGGCCTGCCTGTAGGAGACTATCAGCAGTGGCAATGCACAGTGGACATGTTCCATCCTTGGTCTGTGTCTGAGTTCTGGGGAGCTGCGTGAGGTGACTGCCACGAAGAGATATTATCATGGAACTCACTCAGTTTTGGAAACAGTGGTTGCCATCTTGGTCCTCAGGCCTTCAGTACTATTGATGCACTTCTGTGTTCCTCTGGCCTGTTGTGCCCATTTAGTGCCTGTTCCTGGCTACTTACCACACTCCAGCCCCTCAGTCTGAGAGGAAGAATGAACTGGGGAAGACGTGGAGCAACAACTAACTTAACTCAATTTCTGAGCAGAGCCAGCCCTAGGCTCGTATGGACCTTTCTTTCACAAGCATGTTTGCCTTTATTCTGAAAAACATTAACCCTATTTCACTTTTTATCAAAAGGAAAATGGGGGACTGACTGGAGTTGCCTTATCTGAAAATTCACAGGATGTTATCCCTTATTGCAAACATAACCTACTGGCCCAGTGCTTGTTGCTAGTCAGATTCCACCGTGAATACCAGGGTTCATGCAGAGTGGAGCCTGTTTCAAGAGAACAACTTGAAAAGTTAAGTTTAAATCCTTTCTGTGCACTGAAAGGAAAAAAAAACCCACAACCCAAACTTTATATACAAATTTTACTATCTTGGTATGCTTATGTGTCCCATAGTAGTATGAGTTGTCGCATCAGATAAAAAGTCCAAGACTTGAAGTATAATTTCAGGCTGAGGCCCAAAACACGTTACTGGAAATGAGGCTCAGTTGCCTCTGTGCAGCATGTTAAAAAGTGAGGAAGTTTTCCATATGCAGACAGAGTGCTCTTCAGAAACACTGATATTACCTCTTCTGATCTATATTCTTTTTGTTTGTATGCTGCTTGTGAGCAGCATGGAGAAAAATGCAAGGAAGAAAATGCAGTTAAGGATGTGAAAATACCTTCCTATGTTAAAAAACTCTCATTTTCCCTGTTCACTTGGAGATAAAATCAGAGAGATGGCATTCATTACCTACCCTTGCAAACATGAACATAAGTGTACCTTCACTCAGATAAGAAATCCTGGTAAAACTGAAAAGTGGGTGGACTGCTTAGTTCAATAAAAGTGCTTTTATAAATATTTGCAGAATTAGAGATTAAAAGTGCAGCTGCTATTGTGACCATGGAGTCAGGCAGATAATTCCCCAAATAATTTATATTTAGTTACTTTGTGGTTGAGGAATACTTCTAAACTGTTCTAAAATTAGTATTTGTAAAATCATATGCACAATATCTGCAGGGAAAGTAGCAGGGAAGGGTTTTAGCCAAGTTCATGAATAAGAGATCCATGACAAAAGGGAATGGGTATACATGTCCTTATATGTTTAATATGGAAGTTCTGTATGTTGGGGACACAGACAGTGGCCATGTCTGCATGTTCTTCCTCCTTTCATAGGATTTCAGATCTTTCTGTGCTGGAAGGCACCTTTGGAGGTTTAACGTATTGTTCCCCAGCCAGTTCTCACGTCAGAACAGGCTGATCAGGGCTTTCTCAAATTGGGTCTTGAAAACCTGTGAAGACAGAGTCTGCAAAACCTCCATGGGCAACTGGTTCTGCCTCTTGTCTGTCCTTATGGTGAGAAAGTAACTCCTGTCCAGCTGAGCCCTCTCCTGGTACAACTGATGCCCTTTGCCTCTCATCCTCCAACCATAAGACACTAAAGAGTCTGGCTCCATCTTCTCCATGCCTTCCTTGTTGGTGCTTGGGAATGCTGTGAGGGCCCCCCAAAGCAGCTTCTCCTCCAAGATGAACAAGTCTTTCTCCCTTAGCCTTTCCTTATTGAGCAAGTCCTCATTCTCCAGTCCCCACCAACCTGGTAGCCTCTGCTAGACTTCCTACAGCTTATCTATACCATTGTGAGGTCTGAATGAAGTCTAACAAGTTCTGAGTAGGAGGAGATAGCCTTTCTTCACAGTCTAGGGGCTGTGCTTCTCTTCGTACAGCCCTAGATACTTTGTTAGCTGTCTTTGCTGCCCAGGCATATTGCTGGTTCACATTCAGCTTGGCACTTATGTAAATCTCCAAGGTCTTCCCAAAAGAGCTTTTCCCCAGCCAGTCTATCCCCAATCTGCAGTGTTAAAATGGACTCTTGCTTCCTATGGGCAGGACTCTGTCCTTGTTGAGTTCCATCAGGTGAGGGTTGGCTTATTCCTCCAGACTGTCCGGGTCCATTTTAATGGCAGCCTTGCCCTTTGGAGTACCAGTAGTTTCATGGCAGACAGAATCTAGTGGCTAGACTGATGAACAGGACATTATTTATGTTTTTTTTTCTTATTTATTTTGGTTTATTATTAAATTTTTGTGCTGCTGGATTTGTTGCAGTTTCTTTTCAGTGGAATAAATAACAGCAAGTTTCCTCGGTGTTATTCACATTTTGAGGATGCCCTTTGTAATGGAGAAGAAACACAGAGATGTAGTAAGTATTCCTACTTAGGCCCACTGTTGAACTCCTCAAACCTAATACCTGGATTGGATTTTCTTCTCTCTGCTAGAGAGAAGTCTTCCAGGGAATAGAAAAGTTCCAAGGAAAGATCACTTAACACACAACTTGGGTATAAAGATGCTGACTTGACCCTAGCATCAAAATCTATTGAGAACAGTCTGATTTTATGGAGGAACATTCTATTTCTTATGGCTGTTTTCACAGCACGAAGCTCCTCTATAGGTCAGCATTTTCCGCCTGACATTTCTGCTTTCCTCTTTTTCTTCAGGAGACCAGGAGTGTGCTGGGTGGAGGGAAGGGATGTTCATATCTTCCAGGAGTTTCTTGATCCAGATACAGGAGTTAAAAGGCTTTGCAAAAATATCATGCAGATGTTGTCTGTGTGCTATTTGGAAGTTCTTAGATCAGCAGGGAAGAGTAGAGAGTATTTTCTCATTCAATAGACTCCTCACTACACACACAAGGCTTTGGATATCTCTTCCTTCAAAAATACCTCTTAGGTTGAATGTTAAAACAGGGAGGGAGAAGAGTAAACAATCCCCTCTTCCCCGCAACCTTTTACTCACTGATACACAGTGATCTACATCAATGTCACCTAGTGCTGGCATAGAGTGACTTTCATGTATGCAGATAGCTCAGAACTTCGGCTGTTCACATCTTTCAGTATTAGAGCTCATTTGCATCTCTGATTGCTTGCCTTGATGATTGCTTTCTGTCACATGCCTGGAGCGGTCTGCAGTTCCTAGTCTGCACCAGCTGGCTCCTCTGGTTGATCTTATAGAATCATAGAATCAAATGGCTTGGAAAGGACCTCTGAGATCATCAAGTCCAATCCTTGATCCACTACCACCACAGTTACTAGACTATGACACTAAGTGCCACATCCAGTCTCTTCTTAAATACCTCCAGGGACGGAGAATCCACCACTTTCCTGGGCAGCCCATTCCAATGCCTGATTACTCTCTCTGTAAAGAATTTCTTCCTAACATCTAACCTAAACCTCTCCTGACAGAGCTTGAGACCATGCCCTCTTGTCTTACTGAAAAGAGACCAACCCCCACCTGGCTACAACCTCCTCTCAGGTAGTTGTAGAGAGTGATGAGGTCACCTCTGAGCCTCCTCTTCTCCAGACTAAACAACCCCAGCTCCCTCAGCCTCTCGTCATAGCATTTGTGCTCCAGGCCCTTCACCAGCCTTGTTGCTCTTCTCTGGACTTGCTCCAGCACCTCAATATCCTTCCTGAACTGAGGGGCCCAGAACTGGACACAGCACTCCAGGTGTGGCCTCACCAGCACTGAGTACAGGGGAAGGATCACTTCCCTGCTCCTGCTGGCCACACTGTTCCTGATCCAGGCCAGGATACCATTGGCCTTCTTGGCCACCTGGGCACACTGCGGGCTCATGTTCAGCTTCCTGTCAATCAGCACCCCCAGGTCCCTTTCCATCTGGCTGCTCTCCAGCCACTCTGTGCCCAGCCTGTAGCGCTGCAGGGGGTTGTTGTGGCCAAAGTGCAGGACCCGGCACTTGGCCTTGTTGAACTTCATCCCATTGGAATCAGCCCAACTCTCCAGCCTATCCAGGTCCCTCTGCAGAGCCCTCCTGCCTTCCAGCTGATCAACACTCCTACCTAGCTTGGTGTCATCTGCAAATTTGCTTCAGAGCTATCTCCAAGCAGCATACCTATGAAATAAGGTTATAAAATGAAAGATCCCTCTGCTTTTAACATGGATGTGTAACTAATTGTCGTGGGTTTGCTGACCAGCCCCCTCTGAAGCTGAAAATAGTTTTTTCCAGGTGGATTTCCCAAGCAAAGCCAATCAAAAGTTTTAGTAACGCCTCTGCCAATTACACATTTAAGAAAATGGAAGAGAAGGTTGGTGGTGCAGAAGAAATTAGAAGCCATGTAGGGGAAGGCAGCAGGCCCCAGGTGGGCTAGGCCTCCTTCCTCCCTTGGCCCTGGGCCGGAGGCAGGTGTGGCACTGAAACCCCCCTGACCAAGACATGTAACTGAGTGGAGGAAAAACTCTACAAGAAAACTGCCTGGACAAAAAAATACTGCAGAAGGAATTCCAGGCAGAGTGAGATAGTGCCAACGTCAAAGCTGGCAGCCAGAGGAGAGAGAAGAGAAGCCCAAAGGGGGTCTCCTTCTCTCCCCTCCCTTCTCTCCCTTCAGCAGGGAAAAGACTGAAAACTAAAAACCCCTGCCGTCTGTGGAAGACTGCTGGGGAGCGGAAACCCTCCTCTGCAGCTCATGAAGGAGCCCACACAGAAGCAGAGGAGTGCATGAAGAAGATGTGACTCCATGGGAGGCCTAAGATGAAACAGAGTCCTGCTGGAGACCTGTGACCCATGGAGAGAGAGACCTACACTGGAGCAAGTTGGCCCAGGTAGTACCTTATGATCCATGCTGGTGCAGCTGAATTTGTGGCCCTGAAGGACAGCAGAGAATGGAAGAACTGTTTCCCGAAGGTGACTCACGCTAGAGAGGTCCATTAAGGACTGTCTCTCGTGAGAAGGGACCCCCCAGGAAACAGGGGTGGACTCAAAAGCCATTATCCCTTGTGACCCTGTGGGGAACATCCATGGTAAGGCAAGTGTCCCCTTGCAGTCCATGGAAGACCCCACAGGGCCTGGGTAACCCCCAGCCTCTGGTCTTAGCCCAGGTAAGCCCAGCTCTGAGGTCGACATAGAAGAGAGAGAGAGAGAGAGAGAGACAGTTCCAGTTGTGACGAATCGGAGCTGTCATCCTAGAGATAATAGAAGAACTTTCAAGTACTGCAAAATTATTTAGAAGACCTGTAGCTCTGGAAGTAGAAAAGAGACTGCTTCTCCTCCTGAACTGATACAAAGGGGGAGCGGTACTTCTGTAAATACATAGCACTTTTGCCTAGTTAGAATTGTTGTATATATAGTTCTTTAGTTTTTATCTTGCTAGTAATAAATCCTAATATTATTTTCCCCATATCAGATCTCTTTTGTCTGCATAAACCTTCTCTCAACTTATAGAAGTTGTGTGGGGGGTTAGAGAAAATTGGCCCAGAGCGAAGCCCCAACATTTTTGGTGAAGAATTTGGGCAGAAATTGCCAGGAGGGGCAGAGGCCGGATCAGACCAAGACATTGCTATGCCCAGAAGACAGATGATTTGATTTCACTTTTGATTTTTAATGACAACTAACAATTGAATAGGGAAGATTATTTTAAAAATGTATCATTGCTTGCAATTTAGGGAAGGAACTGAACTGTTCTCTTGCAGCTTGTCTCTGAACATCCTTAGTCCTCATTTGAGTCTGGTTAACAGCTGTTCTTGAAAGTCTGTCAGCTCTCAACCCAGACCCCAGCACTTCTTGCCCTTCATTCAGTGGGAATTATCCAGCTATCTCTGGGAATAGTGAGAGCTGGATGAACTTTTTTTCTTAAATCTGCACTTTTTGTATGTTAATGTAAGAAATAAATAAGGCAGTTTTATTACAAGCAGTAGTTTCCATGGTTGACTCATGTCTCATGTCAAGATGCCTGGAAGCTGTATTGTTTGGGGGGTTGGAGGGTCATTTGGTGGTCGAGGACTGATGGTCTACTTGCAGTTGCTTATCGCTACTTACTTGTCACAAGTCTGCTTGCAGCTACTTACTGCTGCTTCTGCTTGCAGTTACAGTTACTTGTTGCTGTTGGCTATCATTACAGTACAGAGGCCAGCTGGGAAGCCTGTAAGACAATGAGACCAGCCAGGGCTCATTGCCGAGGGACCATGCGGCAGGGACAGGGAAACAGCATGGTAGGATGGTTAAGACAACCAATGGAGTGGCAAAGGGAAGTGCGAGTCGGCCTTGAGAGACCCAATTGAATCCAAGAAGAGGGGCTACATCACCTTTTAAGGAAGAAAAGGAGTGGAGCTCACCATGGGAGGAGCGAGGGAGCGGTTATGTAAATCAAGAAACCTTAAAAGGAGTCGTCNAGGAGCGAGGGAGTGGTTATGTAAATCAAGAAACCTTAAAAGGACTCGTCCCTCCCATACTAGGTGTGCTCGGACTTGGTCATGAGGCTGATGCACCCGGTGTGCTGTAATTAAAGTTCTTTGTTTCACTTTATTTGGCCATCTTCGAAATTTTAAGAAGAGATATTCCTCACAGTAACACAGGGAGAGTGGAGAGTGTTAAAAGCAAATTACTTAACCACAGCCTTCCTGACTGTTAGGAGGGATCAACCATAATATGGGAAAACAGATCTGAAGTTACAGATAGAGAACTGCTTTCATCTGAAAGTAGCATCATTAAAAAAGAAGAAAAAAAAAAGAAATTAAACATCTGAAATACATTTTAGAAAGATAGAAACAAATGTGAGATCTAGTACCTTTGCAAGGAATTATCAAACGCTCCCTTGCAGACAACATAATGGCCTATTAGAGAAACACAATGTCACTTGTAGGTGGCTAGAAGTACAAAGTAGGAAGATGATAGTGTCACTAAATGCTTTTTCTAAATTGCAAGGATGGGTGTTCAGTGGAATGTTTTCTGGCTGAATAGAGATACAAGTGCAGATAGATGGGGGCAGGAGGAGGCAAATAGACAGTTTTCCCAAAAAGGCTGTTTCCTGTCCCTTAATCTTTGTTCTGACTCAAGCACCCAAGAACCGTGGATTCCTTACTGAGGCTTTAACGTCATTCAGCTATGAATAGATACCCTGTGAACATAGAAGAGTGTCCATGTTTGTTTCTCTCTCCCCTTAAAGTGGTGTCCAGAATGCTATAATATTACTATCATTACTGGGGAGAAAAAAAAAAAAATAGAGCAACAAATTCTGTTTTCTGGTATATGGGGGAATTTTTTCTTTTATTCTGATGGCATTATGGAAAATGAAGAATATCTATAAGCTGTGCTGCAAAATGCAGTGTAGCTTGGGGATGTCTATACTAATTTTAAAGAACTCAACTTGAAAAATCAGGAGTTATCTAGCTGTTATTTTACAGTACTCTGCACGGACTTGTGTTATTAAGGCAAACTACCTATCAAGAGTTAACTCAATAAGTGCATCACCTTAGCAACCAGAATATTAACATACTACAGCAACAAAGATAGCCAGCTTATACTTTGACTTCAGGCACAGGAGTTTGATAGGCTGTAGTGCTGTGAAGGATTGGGATAAAAAGCAATGGTAAAGCTAAAGAAGAACCAAATGTAATATTTATTTTGTGTCTAATGCTCAGGCAGTTCTGGTTACTGGAGTGATTTCAAAGTAAAAAAAAGTAAAAATAATACATGAGCCAGAATATATGGGCAGATCACTCCACATTCTCTTTCCACTTCTTTGCCTAACCTTCATTAATTTTACATTTTATTTCTTCTTAAGCAAAACCTATCATAAGCTTTTTAGTACCTCTTATTTTTTTCCTGTCATTCATGCATTTCATTCAATATGCAAAACATTGCATAAATGGAAAATACTTTTAAAGCAGCAAAGATGTAGCAAGTGGCAGATATCTGGCAAAACATCATCTAAGAGAACAAACTGAGCACTTAATCTGACTGACAGGCAAGGTCTAATTTAATTTTTAGGTGACTCAGTATTTTTCTATACATGGATCTGAAGTAGTGAGAAAACAACTATGAAATGCAACATTGCCATCCAGGGCAGACCTGATTCACCTTCTTTTACTGCTTGCTGCAGCTGTAGGTACACTTCATGTTACTTCCTGAATCCCAGTGTGCCCCAAATGTATTTTAAATGATACACTGTCTGAACTGAAAATGAACAACTGTATTCCAGTTCTGAACACTGTTGCTTCCAATGCAGATGACCTGTTATTACCATCTCCAGCTTTGGCCCAGAAATGTGAATGTGACTGACTTCCACTCGTGTACGATGCAGAAAACTACTTTTGCTTCAAACCGATATCTCTAATTTTGAATTCAAATGCAAATCAAAATGTGCATGAGCAAACTCTACAGCACCCAAATGACTGCTCTAAAGCCATATGGAATA